>KE156403.1:308603-361686 GCA_000411055.1 Leavenworthia alabamica
ATTTACTATATAATTGATTATATATATATATATATATATTTAATTCAATTTAAAAACAATTATCAAAACACTACAAAACCCCACTACATAAATTTTAAGTCTTTCTTGAACTAACACAGATTGCGTTTACCTTTTCTCATTAGGATAATAAAAAAATCACCTTGTTCCTTCTAGACTCTAAAGCTGATTGAGTTCTTCTTTGTGATTATATAATAAAACTCTATATCCATTCTGAAAAGTTTGATTCTTGTGTATAAAACAGAATCCAAATGCTACGTTTCTATTTGCAAAGTCTGAATCTGGTAAGCCGTTTTGAGTTTACCGCGAAATTTGATTTCTTAATATCATCTAATGATCAAATGTTTTGATTATTACCATTGAACATGCTTGTTTGTAAATAATTTTGCTTAGGTTTAGGTTTGGTGGTTTTTGTTGTGGACTCGGTCATACGTGATGAACACGGAATCATTTGGTGCTTGTTCACTTCTATCTCTTCCAGGCGATGTATTTTCTGTTATCTCTCGATTTCTTTCTCCAAGTGATATTTGCAATCTAATCTTGTGCTCCAAAAGTCTATGTGCCCTTGTGGATTCAGAGAAGACATGGCTTGTGCAATGTGAAGAAGTCAAGGTTCTTCCTTTAGTTGAAATAGTCCAATGGCGAGTCGGTGTCTCTTCTTACAAGGCACTTTGTCGGTTTCTTGTTGAAGTAGTAAAGCCTCTGGTTGGGATTTGGGTTCATGAAAACCCTGAACTTGGGAATGTTGTTTATGTAATGACAGGGTTCTTGTCTGTTGTTGGGTGTCGGATCATTCCACAAAAGTTTGTTCCTTTGTGGATTCAAAAGGGTCAAGTTATATGGTCACCTGTGTTTGAGATAATCTGTGGTTTCGATGGCTCTATGGAATTTTTCCTCCATGGGAGAGACAGTGAAGGCAGTTGCTTGTATCCAGGTTTCGTTATGGGTATAGAAAAGATTTGCAATGTGCTTCTACTCGAGGTTGAGCCGAGGCAAGAGAAGAGTTCATGCAATGAGATGGAGATAGATGCCTCGAGTAAGGTTTGTAAGCCACAAGGCGAAAACGAAGGAGAGGTTCCATTTTGGAAGCTCACTTCCAATGATAGAAAAAGTTTATTTGATTTAGTGACAAACAATGCGGCTATACATGTGGATGAACCATTAAATCAAAGGTTATTTCCCACTTGGAAAGATGATGAAGCGATGTTGTTGGAACGTAGAAACATACTTCTTAAGATGCACAAGTTTGGCAGCAACTGGAAGCATATGAACTTGGAGGCAGATGAGCAGTTGTGTTACAATCCTATGAAGGTAGACATAAATGAAATGCGGGGAAATCTTGGTGATGAGATTGATGAAATGGACGAAGAAGAGGATCCAAGAGAGATTACACCAGAGAAGAGGATCAATATTAGACATTCGAATCGCCAAAACTTCCTTAGTTCTGGTGATACATTCAGTCTAAGTCTCAAAGCTTCATACACTGAGCTTTCTACTTACCAAGGTTGGCCATATATGTACGTTAACCGCTCTTGCCTTTATAAATTACCAATAAAGAAACCTATCGATAATGAAGTGTATGCCGGTTTGTGGGGAGGAACCTTTGGCTGGCCACTTGAGAATTCTGTTGATGATGAACCTGAAAAGGGTCTCTTCTTACTGATGCTCACTTATGGAGAATCTGAAGAGGATAATGAAAGAGTTCTTATTGGGATGAAAATACTTGAAGGCAATCGCTATGCGCAGCGTCCTAATGGATCCGCAATGTTTGTTGTACATATTGACACACCTTCTTTTGAGCCCTTTCCTTTTGATGGAAGAGACATTGAGAATTCATATAAAGGAGAAGGTATCACATCCGGTTATGGATTCCGCTATCCTAGTTCAAAACCAGGTTCCCTTTTTGTGATCTCTAATGATCTTCTTGTCTTTGTTTGGGAAGATACTAAAACAGTGATTACATTGCAAAGACTAAACCTTGAGGAAATATTAAAGAAAAGTTTAGGTTCTTGTGTGATGCCTTTGCCTCCAACTATGAATTTTACTTTTATGGTAAGGTCCTACATGAATGTGTTTGACAAGTCATAGACCTCTACTTCTTCCTAGGAGTAAAGAAAACCACTGGAAACATATCAATCATGTAAATGTAACATTTTACAACAAATTTAATTTCATACAGTTTAATGTTGTGTTGTGACATCAATTAACATTCACCATGCTTGTAACATGTGTATTTAAAAAAAATATTGCCAAAAAACTAAATTTGTAAACTAAGAAGTAGGTTCTCCGTTTCGGCAAAGAAAGTGAAAATATGTTTATAAACAAAAATGTTTTTACAAAAATCAATGATCTTCGAAATTGGAAACATAGATCGACTTATCTTAAACCATGATTATGAAAGAACATGCTTTTTAGTTTGTTCTTGTCGGTAGCCTAAATTCTTAGTTTTGATTGAATTTGTAACACTTAGATGAAATATGTTATTTGGTTGAATTAAACTATATAATAAACATATATTTTAGTCCACATTATTTAATCGATTTTCTTCTTTTTTATATTATTTTAGTTTAATAAGAAATTTGTTTTTATGATAGAATAATCTATATTTTTAGTTGTGTTTATAAATTAATATATTATATCAAATAACATTTTATAATCATGTGAGCTATGTTAATAGAACCAAGTCAAACAACTAAGTAGATATTCGAATAAACCAGCTATGGTAAGGAGAAAACAAAAACAATTTGAGCAGTAAGAACTTATTTATTCAACAGAAATTAACCAAGACTTTTATTCACTAACAAATATTTTTATATACTCTATTTGATTAGTAGTTATTTAAAAAATATTAGAGAATCATTTATTAAAATAATAATATTTAGACCCGTCAAAACCATGACTTATGATTAAAATTTGCTAAACTCGTTATGAATTTGGTAAGCCAAATCCCTTAATTTGTTACCATTATACATATTTGTTTATTATTCATTTTTGTAGGTTTAGCTGTGAAATTAGACTTGGTAATACATGTTCGTTCATTATTCATTTTTGTAGGTTTATCTGTGAAACAAGACTTGGTGATACGTGATGAACACGGAATCATTTGGTGCTTGCTCGCTTGTGTCTCTTCCACAAGATGTATTTGCTATTATCTCTCATTTTATTTCTCCAAGTGATACTTGTAATCTGATCTTGTGCTCCAAAAGTCTATGTGCCCTTGTGGATTCCGAGAAGACATGGCTTGTGCAATGTGAAGAAGTAAAGGTTCTTCCTTTACCTGAAATTATCCAATGGCGAACTGGAATCACTTCTTACAAGGCGCTTTGTCGGTTTCTTGTAGAGGTGGTGAAGCCTCTTGTTGGGATTTGGGTTAATGAAAACCCTGAACTTGGGAATGTTGTTTATGTAATGACAGGTTTCTTGTCTGTTGTTGGCTGTCGGATCATTCCACAAAAGGTTGTTCCCTTGTGGATTCAAAAGGGTCAAGTTATGTGGTCACCTGTGTTTGAGATAATCAGTGATTTCTATGGCTCTACCGGCTTTTTCCTCCATGGGAGAGACAGTGAACTCAGCTGCTTGTACCCTGGTTTTGTTATGGGTATTGAGAAGATTTGCAATGTGCTTCTACTCGAGGTTGAGCCGAGGCAAGATAAAAGTTCATGCAGTGAGATTGAGATAGAACCCTCGAGAACGGTTTGTAAGCCACTATCGCAACACGAAGAAGGGGTTCCATTTCGGAATCTCTACTTTAATGAGAGAAAAAGTTTAGTCGATTTAGTGACACGCCTTGTGGCTATACATGTGGATGAACCATTAAATGAAAGGTTATTTCCCACCAGGAAAGATGATGAAGTGATGTTGTTGGAACGTAGAAACATGCTTCTTAAAATGCACAAGTTTGGCGGCAACTGGAAGCATATGAACCTGGAGGCAGATGAGCAGTTGTGTTACAATCCTATGAAGGTAGATATAAATGAAATGTGGGAAAATCTTGGTGATGAGATTGATGAAATGGACGATGAAGAGGATCCAAAAGAGGTTACACCAAAGAAGAGGATTGAGATTAGACATGCGAACCGCCAAAACTTTCTTTACTCTGGTGAAACATTTGGTCTTAGTCTCAATGCTTCCTATACTGAGATGTCTTCTTATCAAGAGTGGCCAATCATGCCCGTAAACCAATTTGTCCTTTGTAAACTACCAATGAAGAATCCTATCGATAATGAAGAGTATGCCGGTTTGTGGGGAGGAACTTTTGGCTGGCCACTTGAGAATTGTGCTGATGATGAACCCAAGAAGGCTCTCTTCTTACTAATGCTCACTTATGGAGAATCTGAAGAGGACAGTGAAAGAGTTCTTATTGGGATGAAAATACTTGAAGGCAATCGCTATGCGCAGCATCCCAATGGATCCGCAATGTTTGTTGTACATATTGACACACCTTCTTTTGAGTCATTTCCTTTTGATGTAGATGGAAGAGACTTTGAGCAATCTTACAAAGGAAAGGGCACCACAGATGGTTATGGATTCCGCTATCCCGGTTCAAAACCCGGTTCCCTTTTTGTGATCTCAAATGATCTTCTTGCCTTTGTTTGGGAAGATACTAGAAAAGTGATTACATTGCAAAGACTAAATCTTGAGGAGATATTGAAGAAAGGTTTAGGTTCTCGTGTGGTGCCTCTACCTCCAACTAAGAATTTTACTTATATGAAAAGGTCTTACTTTTAACTTGTTTGACAAGTCATGTATTTGTTGTTGTAAAAAACCTAATATTTTGTGATTTTTTTGCTGTTGGTGTGGCTTTTAAATGACAAAGATAATAGTTTTTTTTTGTGTATCTAACAAACTTTTTGTTATATATGCAAATTTTATTTCCTCTATTACATCACTAAACGAAGAGGTCTCAGAAACAATTAGGTTATCGGATTTATTTATTTCCGTTTATGTTTCTGATTTTGTTTTTCCTCTTTTGTCTAATAACGATGAAAAGTGGACTTTTGTCTTCTTGGTAGTTTGACTTCTGTTTTATCTGTCATCTTGCTCTACAAAATAAAATAAAATAAAAGTGATTTAAAGAATAACCCGGTTATTTCCGGTTTATTATATGGTTATCAATTTATTTACCCTTTTGTAAATGAGATTTTCTAACTGCATGCCGAATATTACTTTCATTCCTTTGCAAAATCTCATTAATATTTCCTGATTTAAAAATCAACGGTCCAGATACGCTTTGTTTTCCAACTTGTAGATGAGCCTACAATATTAACAAAATTATAGTAAATATTAAACTTCAAATATATCTACAAAACCAAATTGATTTAACAAAACCACAAGACCACTTACTAAATTCTTCTTTGGAGAATCCTCTTCTCTTTGGTTGAAATCTAAACCTGAACCATCAAGTGATCCATGTCGTTCCTTAACACGGCTACGTTTACTTTCACTAGGAACCTCATCTACAACTTCATCATAGTTGTCTCCCTCAACTGAGTCATTGTCAGGTTTCAAGTTCAAACCAAAAGTGTTCTTGGCAAAAGCTACACTTGCTCCACTCAATTGGCTTTTTGAGGTAGGTTGATAGTAAGTTAGAGTTGAGATGTTATCAGGATCTTTTCGTCTTTTCATGGCCCATGCAAACCCACTAGCTGGTCCTGTGGTCATTGGGAGATCAGAGAGTTTATAGTAATTTCCATGTGTTGTTGAGGTGGCTCGAGAAGCCTCATTAGGTTTGTTTTTAACCTCAAGCGTGTCCTGCAAGTCAAAAGATTACTTGAGACTCAAGAAATCAAGAAAAATAGGGTTTTCAGAGAAAGAGAGTATATAAAACCTGTCTTATTGGTAACTTAGCGTAATTCTTTGGATCATATTCTTGTCTCTGTTGTCTTTTATGTTTCTTGCCAACTCCAGAATCACGCATAGTTAGTTTGGCTCTTTTCCTACAAAAGCATATATGCATTCATAGTTTTGAAACATACTCATGTCCAAAACAAGACAAAGAGTACTACTCAAAGAGAAGAAGTCTGAACCTGTCCATATCGTCGCGATGTTTAGCATCCATTTCTTTGTTTGGTGGATATTTAGGTAATGAAGAAGGATCACACGCATAAGGCCTCGTCAAGAAATACTACAAAAGGAAAAAGAAATCAGAAAGAGTTAAATATAAAAAGGAGAAATGATGAGAAAATGAAATCTTGCTTTTACCTCAGAGTTAAGTGCAGATGAAGCAGTGCCACGCTTGTCAGGTTCCATAGAGAGTAATGTTTCTAATAGATAAACACCACTTGTTGATAACTCTTGGCATCGTTCTCTAAGAGTGGCTTCATAAGTATGTTGAGGTTTGAAGGAAGTTGCATGAGGAAGCTTAGTTCTTTTCCAAAAGCTATCTGGTGGAGATCCACAAAGCTTGTAGATCTTATGTAATTGTTCTATCTGAAAAAAATACATAAATAAAAATAATCATTTATATCTCCTTTAATCCAATATATAATATGAAGAAAAAAACACATACAGTAATATGAGTTTAGTTTAGAGTCATTTTTTAAGATTTTTTTTAGTATAATGATATATTTTAAATTAAAATTTTTAAAATTTTATATGTTTTTTATAAAACTAGTTTTTGTTTGATTTTTTATAATTTAAAATTGTGTTTTTATAAATTTAAGAATATATTTTAGAGTTAGAAATATTTTTTGCACATCATTTAGATATAAAAAACAATCTCTTCTAATACATCTATAATGGTTAGACCGACTTATCGACAATTACATAGGACAAATTCCTTTACCTCGGTTCTGCCTTTTAGGATTGGTTTGCCCATAAGAATCTCAGCAAAAACACATCCCACACTCCATAAATCTATTGATACTCCATAACTAGTTGATCCCATAAGAAGCTCAGGAGCTCTATACCACAAGGTCACCACTCGGCTTGTTAATTGGTTTTTATTCGTAGGTGTGACCACATTGGCTAGCCCAAAGTCTCCAATCTTTAGAACTCCTTTGTTATTCACCAAAATGTTGGATGCTTTGATATCTCTATGTATTACACCTCGCATATGACAATGCTCTAGTCCCAAAAGTAGTTGTTTCATGTAACATTTAACCTTGAACACAAGAATCAAAAGAAAGAACATCACAAACTTAACTCAACCAACCTTAGAAAAACATATTACAAAGTTTGGCTGTTTTGTACCTGTGCCTCGGTGAATCTGATATTGGGATTTGATGATAAACCGGCAAGATCATGTTCCATATATTCAAAAACAAGGTAAATGCTACTAGATGTTCTAGATGTGACTATACCCTCAAGTTTCATGATGTTAGGATGGTTAAGATTCCGCAAAATCAGAATCTCTCTTGCCATAAACCTAATGCTCTCTGGTTGAAGATTATCAAACTTTACTTTCTTTAAAGCCATTATTTTTCCGGTTGCTACTTCCCGTGCTCGAAACACACTACTATATGTCCCTTGTCCAATCTAAAACCATACAAAACTCATCAACACAAACACAACAAATCACTTCCTTTAGGTAACTTCTTTAACAAGAAACCTAATGTTTTACCTTCTCCAACTTTTGGAAGGCTTCTGCCTTTAAAGGAACCCAACCATGAACAGCCTCGGCCGCAGCAGAACAAAGCCAAGATGGCCAACCAACAGCAGCAGCTTGCTCAGCTTCTAAATTCCTACGAGACAATCCAAGGCTCACACCAGTTCTTAAATCAGAACCACCCAATTTCCTTGATTTTCTTGATCGTCTGCTATGGTGACTCGTCTCCAAAGAATGATCAACAAGAGCTCGATTTTGATGGCTCGTGGAGATCAAGTCAGCTTCAGGGACCGGTGAGTCACCGTGGTCCGTTAAACATAAAACATTCTTGGAGCTCATGCAACCCATTTGTTATAAAAAAATGTTGTTTCCTTACTCGAAAACAGGTCTAATATGGGGGAATTAGCCCCACATTAGGCCAAAAGATGAAATGGGATTGCAGAAGAAAAAGAGACACAAAGAAGATGATGAAGAAAATAAAGGAGGGAAAGAAGAGAAAAAACAATCACATGACAATTATTAAAATATATATATAAAACAAAAACTTGAATCTTCTTGTGAAAGAGAGGTTAAGGAAGGTGTTAATACACAACCACATAAACAGCAAGAGAGAGAATTAGAGAACCAAAATTAAAAAAAGAAAAAGAAAAGAGAAAGAGACATATTTAGCTTTATCACCTATCTGACAGATAACGAGAAGACATAACCGACAAGTTAAAAAGCTAAGAAACAGTTAAGATTGATTAGTTAGTTAATCAATCTAAGTTGTTGAGATGTCCTAACAAAAAGTTAAAAACATATTTTTCATTTTTCACTCAAGCCTAATAATATCTTTTATACTTGTAAAACAACCGAGTTTTTTTTAATATTGAGAGTTCAAGTCCGAAGATCCTACATCTCTCATATGAGACCCACATAGGTTAAATTCATCGCTTTTTAAGAAGAAATATTTTCTATGTCAATGAACAACTTATAAATTACGTCCGAAATCTTTACCAGTTGAACTACCAGATCGATGGGGTTTGAAGTTCGCTATGAAAGCTTATTAAAGTTGTACAATGATAGTTTTTGGTCAAGTGCATTACTTTAAAGGGTCTTCTTTAGTCAAAAGGAAACTTTAATTTATAAAAACTTAACCAGCAGCTTTGTAAAGTCATGCATTTTCATTTTTGCTTTAGGCTCTACTGCTTTCATGTGAATAACAAATGGAAACTATGGAGTTATATAGGTTTCTATACTAAAAAATATTTTTAAACTAGGTAATATTATTGTATATAATTAATTACATAATATTGACAATATCTAGGCTTTTTAAATCCTTCTATATACTTCCTCAAGCTCAAGTTAGTAATAGAAAACTTGACAAAATCAACAGTTTGAGATTAACAATAAATCGAATGAATTCAAGAACTACTTTTTGAGAGAAGATTTGTACTAAATGATTTTATGTGTTCATCAAGGAGAAGTCTCGATTACATATATAAACGTAGTTGCCTTATGAGGAAGATATGTATGAGATAAATAAGGCATACAAAGAAATGCTAATGATGTGATTGAAGAGATACTAGCTAGATCCTTCTCCGAGGGCTAATAATTTCTTTCTTCTAGAGCAATTCACCTCTACATATAGTAAAGCGTAAAAGTAGCCCTCAGCAGAAAAAAAAAACAAACTGAACTTACTGAACTGAACTAAGAAAAATCGAACCGAATATAAATTTTTTCTCAAACCGATCGATAAAATTTATTTACTAATTTAGTTTCTATAAAAACCGAACCGAAAAACCGAGTAAACTGAATTTTTTTTTTTTTGGTGCCTATTTCGCTTTAGGGGGTTAAAAATAATCGGAATTTCTTACTTTTTGTGGCAGATTAGATCCCGTGATTGAGAGTTTTTAATTTTTTTTTTCTTTTTTTCCATTTAAATGATTTTTATATATTTATTTAATTTTATCTTATACTGAACCAAACCAAGTCAAACAAAGCGAAATAATCTAAATAAACCGAAAAACTAAAATAAACTGTTAGTTTTATCCTAAAACCAAATCAAATTTAAAAAATAAAAAATTGTAGAAATGTTTTTCTATACCCAAAACCAAATCGAACCAAAAAAATAAAACCAAACTGAACTGAACTATAAATTTTAAACCAATCGGATTTTTTTGAAAACCAAAATACCGAAATTTCTGATCCTAACAGAACCGAACCGACCGAATGCCCAGACCTATGTAAAAACAAAAAACAGGATTCAAGAGTAATAAGGAGAACTCTTCTCATGCTTTTGTGTTCTGTTTTAAATTTTGTTTCTCCTTCTACTTAGCTTCCATTTGAGCTTCACATGTATAGTGAAGAAAGTTTGCAGGTAATTTTTATTTCGACAATAACAAAACTGTTTCCTTTGGTATAAAGATGTATACTCAAACCAGAGTATTTGGTTCTTTAATAAACTGTAACCAGACCATCCTTGTTAAAAAATGGATGGTAAGAGAATCTCAAAGATCACATAACTATCTATCATTTACCAAAATTGCAGTCCCTGCTACAAAAACAAAACAAAAACATTGATCTCAAGAAACACTCATAATCCTATGAGTCCTCAAGAAAGAGAGAGATCATCGCGCGAAACAAGCTTTCCGAGTTTAGTACTAGCTGGACCAAAGAGTAACTCCAAGCTAAAATCAGGACCCGATATCGATCTTCCGTTACTACCAACTTTATCTAGCTCTCCTAAGGAAAACTATAAGAGCAAAAAAAAGACCATTGATAAGCATGTCAAGAGAGAAACACCAAATGACTTGAGGAACTTGAAGAGTGTTTTTAACCTGAAGCAAACCATTGGTTATAAAAGCTGTGTTGAAGCAAGTATAAAAAAGGCGGCTTCCGATCATTTTCTGGTAGAATGTAATGCATATGTCTCCACTGACCTATTCAAGAATCACATGTTTATCAGACATGTTATCAATAACCAGGCCGGTCTTAAACATTTTTCGGGTCTTCGAACTTTCAAAAGAATTTAGTTAGTTTACATTAAATTTTTTTTAAGATTTGGCTTTTGTACAAAAAAGATTTGGCTTTTGTACAAAAAAAAAAATTGGGTCTTTTGTTTCTTAACAGAACTTTTTAGTTTAGTTTTGAGCCCGTGGCGAATGTCTATTCTGCCACGGGCCTGAAACGGACTTGCCAGTAACTTTGGTTCTTGAAGATTTGGTTTTGTAACTTACTGTCACAGGTTTGTCAAAGTAGAAATCAAGACATGTTTTTTCGTCAATTATAGAACTTTCTGTATCCATTTGAACAACAAGACGTGGCTCTTCTCCATCTTTTACTTCCACATCTTCTTCTGAATCACAGTTCACATGAGATATATAATACTTTGTACTCAAACTTCTACAATACCCTTTCTTGAATTGTCTACAACAACCTCTTACAAGTTCTACCGATGGTCGATACATCTCATTCGGAACCTAAACAAAGTTTTTATTGCATCAAAATATATATATATCAAACATAAACAAAGTCTACAATGCATCAAAATGTATTATATCTTATTACCTCTTGAAGTTCAGAGACAACAAAGAAGACCGAATCAACATTGGTTGTGTCATAAAGTCTAATCCTCAACAACTCTCTGCTATGTTCTTGTGGTAATTTAACCTCTGGAGGTCCGGTTTTACGAAATGAAAGTAAATCTGACCAGTACTTCACATAACGTCGTTGGCTTGGTATTGAGACCTATCAAATAAGAGTTGGTTTATTAGCTTAAGTCTCTACTAAGTTGTAACTAAGTTAAGTTAAAGAACTTACTCCATTATTGTTTGTTGTTCTTCGGCTTGCATACATTTGAAGAGCTTCTTCAGCTGACATGCCACCATAAACAAGGTACGCCGATACCATTAGTCCTGTTCTACCTTTTCCTGCCTACACAAAACTATACATTAGAATCTGATAATGCAAACATTGTGGAAGAAAAAAAAACAAGATTTAGGAATCAAGAAAATACCATGCAATGAACAACGGCGATGTTCTTGGGATCTAATGAGATCCAAGAATGAACACTTTCACAAAAAAGTTGAATCATTTTAAGAGATGGGACATGATTATCATCAAATGGAAATCTTTCAACTCGGCCATAAAAGTTTTCTGGATCATAAGATTCTTCTATACATAGGTTATAAACCTAAACCAAAATTTCATAAAAAATTGGTTATTTTAGTTTGATTTTAATGTTTTCATTGATCATTTTTTGTTTTTGTTAACCTTGTAATGCTCACGATGTCGCATATCGAGCACGGACTTGACTTGCCAGAGAGGGTTTCTATAAACAGCTCTCATTCGTTCAGCGGGAAAAGACATAGCTAATAAGTTGTCAGAAATATAAGACATGTCGAGATCATATCCACCGATGATTAATCGTCTTCGTTTCTTGGATACCAAGTTACGTAGATAAGAACTTGTGGTAAGGTAAGTTAGAATGTGAACCTTTGTTAGTTCTAAAGATGTTTTGTCTTTTAAAGGTCCTCTTGAGATCTTGAGACCCATTCTGCAAGAAAGAAACATATCCACATATCATTTAGGTTTAGGTTATGGTACCGTATGTTGCAAGAAAAGGGTTTGTACCTGAAGAATGGATCATGAAGTTGAGGAAAGGGATTTTCCAGGTTCCCAAGTTGAGATAATTGGGAACCTGAGAAAGAAGAAGATGTTGTGAGGTGAAAACAAAACAAAAAACTGCCAACTTTTTTTTTTGGAGAAATGGGTTTTATTTTTTATGAATAGAATAAAAAAGGGTTATAGAAGAAAACAAAGAACAATGATACAATTCCATTTTTGGAGGTCCTCAAATTTAGTAAAGCTTCCCTTTAAATTTGAGGCTCTCTTCTCCTCATATGTCTCTTTCCACCTTTGGTAGCTGTTAGTTTTGGTGGGAATGTAATGGGCTTTTAGCATGGAAATATTGAATAAAAATGTATCAAGAATTCCTTCTAGCACCAGTAAATATAATTTATAGGACAAAATTACATTAATTTTTTAATTTGATATGAATAATATTTTTATTAAACAGTAACATACTTTTTCCACAAGTTGAAATGTACTTACGCTTTGATAAAGTCTAAATTGAAAATAATATAATTCAAGATAGAATATTTATTGTTATTATAAGAATAAACTTGTGCTCAAATAAATATTTTTAAAAATCTTGAAAAAGAAACAAACATAACCGAAATCGGACCAAACCGATGAAACATTAACACATTGTAAAATATTTAAAAAAAAGGAAACAACTCATCAAGACTTAACAGTTAAATCTTGAGACTATATTATATGAAAATAAAGCAAAACAAAAAAAACAGAAACAAAAGCATAAAGCAGAATTATTTGTTACCTTTATATAATTTAGATAAAGGCAGGCATGTCCTTAAGCCAAGCATCAAGTGGTTTACCAATGGAGTAAACAATGAAACCAATCTCTCTTAACTTATCAACATTCATTATGTTTCTTCCATCGAATATAAACGCCGGTTTCTGCATATTCTCAAAGATCTTCTGATAATCTAATGACTTAAACTCATCCCATTCAGTTAAAACACAAACAGCATGTGCTCCTTTTGTTGCTTCATATGCATCCCAAGTTACACTCACTTGTTTCACTGTTGTTGGACTCATTGGTTGTAAATGAAGTGGATGATCCCAATCGAACTTTTTCATTGAAAGATCTCGTTGAATCTGTTCCTCTGTGACTTGAGGATCATAGATGCTTATCTGTGCTTTGTCTCCTAGTAAACCTTTACACACATCAATGGCTGGTGTTTCCCTTGTGTCACCTGTGTCTTTCTTGAAAGCGAATCCGAGGATTGCAACCTTCTTGTTGGAGACAGTGTTGAACATAGAGGAGACGATTCTGTTCACGAATCGGTTCTTTTGGTAATCATTGATCTTAATCACTTGTTTCCAGTACTCAGCAACTTCTGGAAGACCGTTGCATTGACAGATGTAGACAAGATTTAGAATGTCCTTTTGGAAACAAGAACCGCCGAATCCAACACTAGCGTTCAAGAACTTGGGACCGATTCTTGAATCAGTACCAACAGCGTAAGATACTTGAGTGACATCAGCACCGGTTGATTCACACAGAGCAGACATTGCATTGACTGATGAAATCCTCTGAGCCAAGAAAGCATTTGCAGCTAGCTTAGAAAGCTCGGCGGACCAGAGGTTTGTTGTGATGATTTGGTTTTCAGGAACCCAATTAGCATAAACCTCTTTAAGAGTTTGAACAGCTTTGAATCCTTCTGGTGTTTCTCGTCCTCCGATAAGAACACGGTCGGGGTTAAATAGATCAGCAATTGCAGTTCCTTCAGCAAGAAACTCGGGATTCGAAAGAATCTGAAACTTGATTCCTTTACTGTTATGCATCAAAATCTTCTCAATAGCTTCAGCTGTTTTCACAGGTACAGTAGATTTCTCAACAACAATCTTATCAGAAACCGATACATCAGCAATCATACGCGCAGCACTCTCCCAGTAAGTAAGATCTGCAGCTTTACCAGCTCCAAGACCAGTTGTTTTCGTCGGAGTGTTAACAGATACAAACACAATATCAGCTTCTCTAACATGTTTCTCAACATCAGTACTGAAGAAAAGGTTCTTGCCTCTACATTGCTTAACAATATCTTCAAGACCTGGCTCATAAATAGGAAGCTGATCACTGTTCCAAGCATTGATCCTAGGAACAGAGATATCAACAACTGCTACTTCAATCTCTGGACATTTCAATGCAATCACTGCCATTGTTGGTCCACCTACATATCCAGCTCCAATACAACAGATCTTCACCATTTTTTCTTAAAACACGATCTGCAAACCAAAAAACGAATTATAATCACATTTTCATTCTATTCAATACAAATCAGGAACAAAATAAATACGGATCGACATTTAAGACTCAGATCTGGAATATATACACTAATCATAACGTCAAAGACAGAGATCACTCACGATTGGATCTGATCTCAATCAAAAACACGGATATAAACACAATCTTAGCTTGATTTCGGAACTGAACATGATTAACAAAGGATCTATATACATTTTTAGAATCCTTAAACAAAATTTCAAACGTATAAATAACCGATCTATAGACAGAGAGTGATGTTGGATCGACGATTCAGAAAGACAGATCGACTAAGAATCAATTACAGTATCTCGAATGCAAATAAAAAAACGTAGAGATAGAGATAGATATAAGGAGATCTGCGTTACATTACCTTCGATGAGTATCAGTGAAGAAGTTGTTCTCTTGAGAAAGAACGACGAGGAAGAAGAAGACGATGAAATGCTTCAGTTATATGAGCTTTCGGTTAAAAAACGTAAAGGGTAAAACAGAGATTATACTGAAATATTTGAAGAAAATGACAATAATATCCCTCTTAAGTTCCCACGTTCTCTCACATTCGTCTAGTTGACTTTGACTCCAATAATTATTTACTTATTTATTTATTTATTACAACTCTAACACAAACATCCTATTAATTAAAACACAAGCATTCTATTTATAGAGTTATCAATTTATTATTCTAAACACACAAATAGATAATTAATAATTCCTATTATAATACTTTCCATTTTCTCATATGACTTTTCTTCATAATTTTTTATTTTGTTTAATATTTTTATTTGTTGATGTATTTGTTTTCCTTGTTTTTCCAATATTCTTGATAATTCATTTTCCTTGTAATATTCCAACATATATACAAAAATATTTAGTCTTATTTTCACGTAAAGACGCTTCTATCGACAACAACAACGACCAATGACAAAAAAAATAATAGTATATTGTTAATTGTTATAAACAAATTATGTGGACTATGTATTAGATATTGGAGAAAAAAAATATATATAGAGTCATAGAGACTCGGTAAAAACTTTTAATGAGATTTTAGAGAGTCAAAACATACATAGAAGCCACAAAACATATTCCTTAGTGTAAGCAATATTGTAGAATTTATGGTCTCCCTAAAACATCGGAAGGCTATAATTTCTCTGCTTCACTTTAAATACTTTTATTCTTATCAATATCGTTTATTAATAATATTAAGAATATATAATTAAAAAGAGCTAAATCATGGAACTCTTAAAAATAATTATCTTAGAAGAAGTTTTGATGATGGTAATGGTGATATGGATCGTGCCTATGAGTTATAGTCATGGTTCTGCTTGGACGTGCCACATTTTATGGTGACAAACATGGTGGAAAAAGAAAAACTCACCGTAAGTTTAATATATATATATATATATACTTATAAATCAATAAAAGAAGTAATTTAATAATTTCCAGAGATATGTTAAATATTATAAACTTTTCATAGACATATATAATAGTGAATTCTATTATTTAATCCAACACGTGTTAAAAAATTATTAAGAAAATTGAAATAAGTGTGATAAATTAATTAAATTTTGACATATATAATAATAATATTAATAAATATAATATTTTTTATTTTTTTAAATATGTTTAACAAATAATAGAATAGATAATATTATTGTCATATTATAAATTCAAATTTTGGAATTTTATATGTTTTTATAAAATCAGTTTTTGTTGATATTTTATAAACTACAATTATGTTTTGTAAATTTAAAAATATATTTTAAATATAAAAATAATTTTTGGATGAAATTTAGATTAAAAAAAATTGTTTAAAATATTCAAAATAATTAGATCGATCTTGATTACATGGAAATTTTCGGGGTGAATCCATCGGTCCCGAAGAGAGTTTCCCAATACTAGTTTATCAACTTAGGTGAATCTTTTCTTATTGATTTTGTTTCAAAATTGAATGACCATTGTCTAATAACCATATTCCATTGGTTAAAAGTAACACAACCTGTAAATGTTTAAAGATATAATTAAATGCTTTTTCTATTTTTATTTGAATTACACAAAGGTAAGTAAGCAAAGAAACACAAAGTAGACAAACATATGTCTTCTCAACATCTAGATTTCTCTAGTTACCATCTAATTAAAATACGTAATTAAATTAATTTATTGATAACAGTAGAGGGACAAAATTGGAAAATAAGGAAAATAATAGTTGCCGGAAACACTTGCCATGTTCCATGACCATCGTGCTGTCACAGATGGTCCAGGCTTTTACTGTCTATCTGGCCTGGCAAATACGCACTCTTCGCGCACTTCTCTCTTTGGCTAGCCTCTCTCATCTCACAAATTACATATATACCCTTCTTTTCACATGCATGTGTTGTTTGGTTTTAAATGGTACTATATATATATATTAATTAAATTTTACAATATTTACGAGTCATCTTCAGCTAATTTAGAAACTACTCATTTCGGGGATTCAATTCGGGAACTCGGATAATGCGCTACAAATCGGAAACAAATCGGGATAAATCGGAGTATATCGGGCAAATCGGAGTATAAAATATTTTAAACTATGTCAAAATTTTATTAACGCCTAGACCCCGCCTAAACTTCGACTAATCCTTTTAAGCGCTAGTCCCTTAGTGAGCGTCTAGATACCGCCTAGCAAATTTTTGAACATTGATTATAAACAATTTAATGATAATCAGTATTTTCCGATAATATGTATATCAGTTGTTTGATTAATCAAAATTTATGTGATAATATGTAAATTTTTTGACAAAAATTCACATATTATTTAAAATAATAATTTAATATTGAAATTATTTCATAAGACATATATTAAATGTATTTTCTTTATAGTATATTTTAAAGACAAATTATAAAAATCTCTTTTAAATCACAAAAAAAATTTATGACTAAATCTATAATCTCTTAAACCCGAAACCATAACATCTAATATTTTTATTTTTAGCTTACAAAAAATGATCCTATAGCTTTTTTTTTATTTAATGAAACAAATACATATATAGCCATCCAAGGTTTAGACTAAACTAACCAAATTTTAATTTATTGCATAATATATATAACATTACAACTCCTTCATATGTAGCCACAAGATTAGCTTGAAGCTGTAAACTAAAGTATATGGAATCAGTTGAGCTTTCCACTGGCAAAATCTGATATCAGTTTCACAATTTGTATAGGGTTCTCAACATGTGGAAGATGACCAGAATCTGGCACTTCCCGGAAAATCGCATTTGCTAGCTCACATAACAATTTCTGCATTTTGATGATAACATAAGAAATATTTTTACTAATTTTTTGATGTTTTAGTTAAAGGAAACTTACAACTGAGAGCTGGTTGCTAACAATCTGATCATTCTCACTGCATACAACAAGTGTCTTATGGTTGATCTGCGCACAAATTATAACCAAAACATAAACAAAACCACAAAATTTATATTAAAAATTTATAAATGAAAATAATTTAGTTACTAGTTTTTTTCTACTATCATGTAAAATTATTTAAAAATAACATGTTTAAATCATATGCAACTGGTTTTAAATATTATACAAAAATAATAAAAAAGGTTCTTAATGAGACGATTAATTAGTGATAACCACGTTAAAACTAAGGTTGGGCATTCGGGTAAACGGATCGGATTCGGGTAAAATCTATTCGAGTTTAGGTATATCAGATTTATAAGTTTAATATCCAATAGAATAATTTTATGGGATTCGGTTCGAATTCAGGTACGAGTCGGTTTTGGATAAGGAAAATTTGAAAAAGAAAAAGAAAAAATAATTAAGTCTAAAAATATTTAACTAAATTTTCACAAATATTACTAAAAATTTTAAAATAATTTAATTATTATATAATTAGATTTTAGGTTTTAATCAACGAATTCAGATTCGGGTATGGATTTTCGGGTTTAGGAGACTAGCACCCAATAAAATAATTTTTTGAATTTGGATAGTGTTTTTCGGTTCGGGTTCGGATCGAGTACTTCGGATAGTTAATTTTGCCGAGACTAGTTAAAACCCAAAAATAAAATAAAAATCAATTAGAAAAAATCGATATAAAATAATGAAAATAAAAAAATAAAATATCATCGAAAAAATAGAAAATAGCCATAAAATAGAATTTTAATTACGAGTTTGATATGTGAAGCAACGTTATAGCCTCCACTAATCATAAAATCGACCATAGCATCCTCCCACCATGGCATTTGACAATGTAACCGGCCGGTCTACACAAAACCATATTCAAATTAAATCAATTTGACATATGAAAACAATAAAGAGAGATTTGATCTTACATTAGTCCAATCTATGTTCTCAGATAATGGTGATGAACAAAAGGTTAAAACATTAGCCAAAAGACGTAGAGGAAATGATTTCAACAACTTAACCTGAAAAAAAAAACAAAATCAATTAAACTTTTTATTATTATTGAGTATTTAGTAAAATTAGTTTTTGGACAAACCCCAGCATAAGCAATGGATTTTGGTAAGTCTTTAAGCCGACCGGTTCCTTCTGAATATGCATTGGCATTAATAAGAACTAATTTATCAACCTGAAAGATAGATTTAGTGAGTGACATATTGAGATGAGTTTTGAATGTAATGAACCAAAAATTTACAGCTTCAGGGTAAGTAGCAGTGAAGTCAACAGCTACTGTTGCTCCTAAGCTTGGTCCAACTAAAATCATTGGTCTTTTGATATATGTTTTCCATAGCTGAAATTTAAATCAAACAATAATGATTAATCAAGGAGAAAATAAAAGATGGATATAACAATAAGGACTATCAATATAAGAAATAGATTTTATAAAAAAATATGTTATTCCGCTTTTGGATTTTTCGGATTTAGTATCAGTTGGGTTAGTTCAGTTTTTGGATTTTCTAAAAAAGAGATTATAAAATACGAATATAATCTTAAATCTTTTGGTTGGAATCGGTTTTGTAAAATTATTTTTAATCCAAAATCAAAATCGAAAAAATTTGAATTATCCAAACAATTAGAATCCGAAATAACTGAAAAATCTAAATTAACCAAAAACTCTGAATAATCCAAAATTAGGTTTTATATTTGATTAATTCGGTTATCTAAATTATTTTAGTTCGGATTCGTTTTAAGTTTCGATCCAAAATTTATTTGATAATAATTCGCTTATGTTATGGTAATAAACGACAAAATATTACTGACCTCAAAGAGATGACGTCGTTTAGAAGCTGCATGACACGGTGGAAGTTTCTCTACAATGCCATTATTAAATTTATAAAAATAATAAAATTAATTATCTCAAGAATTGTGTTTTAATTTGTGTAAATATAAATATTACCAAGATCTGAGAAACCCCAACCAAGAACATCAACAGCCCAAGTCTCAAGACAAGCTTGTTCAAGTAATGGGTAAGTGTACTTCCATTCTAGACAAGAACTAAAGCCAAAAAGTTTTCAGACAATATTGAGTTCATAAAAATTTACCTTGTCAGTAAAAAGTAAAATTATAAACCTGTCGAAACAGTGGAGAAGAACAATGGGACTTTTGTCATTTGGTTGAACTTGTGGTTTAATACAACTACTCATTATACATCCTCTATAGTTTCCCATCTACAACACAATTTTTTTATTTTTCAAGAAATTTAAGAAAAAAATCAAGAAATTAATTAATGAAAATTAAAATGGTTTTTTTTTTAGGTCATGCAAGAGAGAAATAGAACCTGAAAAGGAACAGGAACTCGAACTATCCTTTGAGCTAAAGCTCTAGCGAAAGGATCTTTTATATTCTCTACCTCTTTTGGAAGAAACGCCGGAAACACATCTCCGTTTGCTTTTACTCGCCGGATTCTTGTTGCCGGCGGTGGTGGAAAGACCATTTTCAAGCTACCAAACATCTCTCTCTTTCTTTCTCTCTTTCTTGATCTCTTTCTTGAAGTGTGTTTAAGGCTTCTTGAAACTTTTCTCTAAGAAAAATTTGAACTATTATTATTATTATTGTTTAAATCAATAGTTTTTATTTATTTGAGTACTTGTGACATTGAAGAGAGTAACCTTAAATAGAAAATATTGTGAAATGCAACCACCCAACTTCTTCTTTGTGTTATTTATTTTTCTTGTTTTTATTATAAATTTTATAAGCTCATTTATTACAATTTTTTTTATATAACAATTATTTTGTTAATTTGTTTTGAAATGACCATACAAGTACTCTGACCACTCACACGCTTTCTATTTTTGAAGTCTTAGAGACATGAAAAGCAAACAATTACTTTTGTTTTTTTGTGTTTCACTTAGTGAAATTTCTTATCTGTCTATAATACCCTCAAAATGATAAGAGAAATGTGTGTTAACTAAAGTTGTTTTAATGTTGCCGAGATTAGAATTAAGCATTTAGTTAATTGCAATCAAAGAAATCTTAAAATTTAAGGTCCACGATTTATTTCTTATAGAAACGTGAAAGATATAAATATATTACTTTTCAGAACTATTATTTTCCAAATATAGAATAAATATGATTATGCCTTATCAAAGAGAAAATTATTTTGGAAAACTCTCACTTTGATATTAAATGTGAATAATATAAACAATTTTTTATTCGAATATTTGAAAATTTATAAAACAGAATCTATACCATGTTAAATTTATCTTATTCGGAAGAAAAAAAATTCATCCGGATATCTGATAGATCTGGATCCAAAATCGTGTTTTAAAAATTTTCACGGATATCCGGATACGTTACGGCTAACATAAAGAACAAAACAAACAACTAGTTTAAAGAAAGATGTTTATTACATATACTAAAAAAAAGACATGTTTATTTAATTACTCTAGACGTACTTGGTACCATTGAACAGAACCTACTTCTCCATGAATTTCAAGTTCACATACAGATTTGACCAAGAAATCAACTGCTTCATCAAGATCATCGAACCTAGCTATGTCTGGTGGCAATGAATTCTCCGGCCAATTTTCAAGCCAACCTTTAAGCTTAGCCTTGAGTTCATCTTCAGTCACGAACACTTCATCTTGTCCTCCCTCTAATAATACGTACGTATCCGAGTTTGAATGCACTCTTCTTCTCCTTGTTGCACTAACCTATTTTATATAATATCACATTAGATTAATTCGATTGAAATATTTATTTATTTATTAAGATGTTTAAAATGTTTCAAAAGAACTATGAAAAATGAATTTTTTTGAGTTTGTAATTCGAACATTTGAGATTTTTGTATTTTATTTTAATTCTATTAAAAGCTTTCAAAAACATGTTGTAAAATATATTATTGATATAATTTTACATAATATTATTAAAATATTTTTTTAATTATAATAAGGTAAAACTTCAAAAATATTATAATAATAGAAACTGAAAAAACAGAGAAATGAAATTTCTTAATAAGTGAACTTTTTAAAGTAATTATTTGTGAAATATCTTTGAATTTTGTATTTAATTTCTAGGATTGAAAAATGACTGAAATCAAAATTTACAAAATTGCAATAAACCATACTTACTCTCAAATTGTTTTTGCTCTTTCTTGTAGTAATGATGGAAAATATTAAACAACTATGATTATGAAACAAGTTTGTTGAGTTTGGCTGAAGATAATCAATTACTTGGAATTGTTCTATCCAAACCTGCCGGTTTAATCGAGCTGAAAACAAACCAAAATTACAAATAGATTGGTTTAAGAATATTTTTAATTGCATTAAATAGATGTAATTAAGAAAAGTGTTTAAAGCTTACAAATAAAGAGCTTATCTCCTTTGTTGAAAAGTTGCTTCTGCAGAGAAATCTCCATTTTTTATTTCTTGGCAAAATATAAGCTTCTTGTAGATAAGAAGATAACACAAGAAGCACACACCAATACATTTCTCTTATAATATTATGACTGTAACCATATATTTTTAATGGGCCATTGATTACCTAAATAGGCCCAATTATAGTTATCATGAGATGTTCATAAATATATAATTGATAGCTTAAAAATTATAAATATATAATTTATTTTAGGTTTATATTTTTTATCCAGTTAGTTTATCATTTGTTTCATAAATTTAACTTTGGTTTTGAATATATTTAGAATAATATTATTTTTGTGAATCGAAACTATTAAATTATCTATAATGACAAAATTATAATATTTAAAGTTATATTATATCAAAGTTATAAATTTAGTTAAAATACATAAAGTTAAATATAACAAAAAAAAAACAAAAAACTAATCTCCGTTTAATCTCTAACCTTTAACGAATTTTAAACCATGGTTATAACTTAAAAATATTTTTGAAAAAAAATTTAGAACTGAAGGCCAATTTTAATTCTTCATAAATAAATAATCATGTCAATAATGAAGATTAGTTGGTTAGTTAAAACAGGTATGTTAGTTATAACTTATACCAGAAGCCTAAACCTTCACCATTTAAAAATATTAATTAAAACTTTCTAATGGAAATTAGTTAGTCAGTTTAATTTCATAATAGTCATTTACTCATTATTAGAGGACACAGCTTTGATTTATTTTCCACACTTAATTTTTTTAAACAAAGAAATTGTTCTTTAAACTCTTTTGGTTCTTGAAGAACTCTCAGCTTCAACTTGATCAAAGGTAACAAGAGCTCTTCTTTTGGTTACAAATATTTCAAATTTGGAGAAATTTAATTGCAAACACTAATCTCTAATATTTGTTTCTTTGTAGACATTCAAAAAATGGACCAGGAAACAAAACCGGGATATGAACCGAATCGAATTCCATCTTCGGTTTTTGCAAGTACAATGACTTCTAAACAAGAATGGAGTATTCAATCAAATGAATCTTTGTTTAGTATTCATATGGGAGAACTCACCAATTTGGATTATATTGCTTCATATACTAATAACAACAACAACATAACTGTAGCGGAAACCAAACCAATAACCGTTCCTAAACCGAATCCAACACAACAAATTCAAGTTTCTCCGACCAAGTCTCATCAGTCTGACACTAGTAATCACAGTGTAGCTTCATTTGCATTTCCTACGTAAGTAAGATGTTGTCTAAACCGGTTTACTCGGTCAGAACCAGATTGGTTGCACCAAACCGGTTTTAAATTAGGTTTGATACACATGAACTCTATTGGTTTAGTTTTAACACCTTTTTTTGTTTATATAGATTACAAGAATCCCAACAAGATCGAAAGACATCATTAAAGATGACAAGTGAAAGTGGTAAAACAGATATATCAAGACCCGACTCGGATGATCCGAAATCAGGTGGTGGCTGGCTTTCTTGTTTTTTCTGTTTCTCGGTGAAAAAATGAGATTATTTCACATTTTCAAGTTAAAACTTTAGGACCTAACGTTTAGGTCGTATCTGTCCAAGAGACATGAGACATCAGTAATATGTTAGACAATTCAGACAATATGTAATCTTATTGTCTCGATGGAAGGAACAAAAAATTATTTGTTTGTTTAGCTTAAACATTATTGTTTATAAATTTGTATAATAAAGGAATATTGTAATGATAAATATAAAAGAATGTATAAACTTATTGTCTCTAAAAGCTATTTATATGCACCTTTTTAGTTGGTCAAAAAATTTCATGTGTTTAATCCAATATAATTAGAATTTATATGTTGCTCTTATATAATTAAATCACATTTTAAAGAAATTATATTGGTATAAATCGTTCTTGACTCCTATGAACTTTCTAAAGAGGATTTTGTTGCAATGTGTAGTTCAATTTATGAATTTGTTGATAAAAGAGGATTTTGGGGAATTCTAAGTTTCTAACTATCAAATAACTCAAATACTGTTATAGTATTTTATGTATCAAATCCACAAAAATAATGGTTTAACGCATTATGAAAGCGAGATTAAACATAATCTAAAACAAAATGAAAGTTTCGTGAAAACATAATCTATTATAAAAAAACTTTCGTGATAATGTTTACAAATCTGTTTGAATAAAATTTAAGAACATTAACAAAACAAATAAGCAATGAACCATACATTATACTTGACTAAAGTCTGTTTAGATTAGGTCTACTTAGCCCGGGGCAAACGGATCGGATCGGCAAAAACTAAAGTAGATCGGATACGAATTTATATATAGATGAATAAATTAGTCGGTATAATTTTATTTCGCATTCGAATTTCGGATCGATTTAAAGTAATCAATTTATTCGGTTTGTTTGGATTATTCGGATTAAAATTTGATGTTTGAGTTAAAATTATATAATTTTAATAGAAAAAATTGAATACATAATTTTTTTTATCCGAATTAGTCCGGAAATTTTTTACATGGATTCGATCGGATTAAATAGTGATCCGAACCAATTAATGCAATATATTTTTCAATTTATTCGATAAATTTTAAAATTTCTGAACAATCAAATTACTAATTAAGATATAAATATAAAATTATATAACTCATTAAGATAAATATAACTCATTTGTCCATAGTGAGGTAGACTCTAAATATAAAATTTTAGTGTTGAAGATATAAATACTTTTATAAAGAAAAACAAAAGCATAATATATAGTTATTGTTGTATGTTAGACATAACCCAACCAACAACTTCAAACACATGACATATTATTCATCAGTATATGACTTAATAAGGCTAATCACTTAGGCCATTATTAAATAAAGAAATAAAAATATCCATCTCACTCTTCTTCAAGCATACTCCCATCTCCACACCACCATGTTCATTCCTTCTCTCAGACATAGAGAATTCTTCTGTAGATAAAACCGTGGTTTTACTTGGTCTGCCCCATCCAAAATCTGCTTCATACATCCCTAATCGGGTTGACCCTACAACTGACCCGAATTGTGTACCCGGTTTCAAGTTCTTCCTTCCCACCACATAGTCCTCACAAAGTGACTCTATTCCTCTTGTATCCAAACCTTTCACTGAATCACTTATAACCTCAACTGCTTTAATAAAACCATCTTCTTCTAAAAACACTCTAGCTTCATATTCAACCCAACCTATCGTTAGGACACAGTTCCCAAAGTACTCAGCTGGAACATGTTCTAACCGTTGTCTAAAGTCAGCTGCATAACGAAGTCTCACCGGTCTTGTTGTGTTACCTCCACGTGCTTTCACCATGCATGTCCATGCATAAGCGTATGCTATGACAAAAGTTGATAAGTGAAGGTCGAGTGAAGACCGAGTTGATTTGTTCTTGGCTAGCTCACGAAGTTTCTCTATGTTCTTAGTGGTTAACTCAAGTGTGGCACGGACAATATCTGAACTCATCTCATTGATGGGAGGTGGCTTTAGACTTTTAAAGTTGTTGCTGTCCTTTGAGAGATATAACAAGAGTTCCATTGTCTTTGACTCAAGTTCACGTGAAACATTAACGACCGTACGATCAAAACTTGGAGTTAGATCATTAGGTAAAAGAGGAGCTTCGTTATGTTCTTGTAATCTACAAATATGAGCCCATGATTTAATAAACATAGCACAAGATTTACCGTCTAGGGCAGCATGGTTAACTGTGAAGCCAATACAGAAGCCTTGGTTCGGAAACAACGTGATTTGTAAAGAAAACAAAGACGCCGAGTCATCAGAGACTGTTAACTCAGGTACAAGGGGATGTAACTCGATCGCCGGACGTAGTCCATTGCCGGATACAAGGAAGAAGTCAGCGTCAGTCTCCGCGACAGTAAGCGAGAGTGTGTCATCCTTAGAGACAGCTATATACGGCTTTGGATCTTGTGGATTCCAGACTAGGTGACCGGCGATAGGGAGGTAATGGTGGAGGACAAGGGAGAGAGAGAGCTCGAGCTTAGGGAGGATCAAAGTGTAGAACGACTCGAGTGTTGACTCAGTGAGTTTGTAGAAAATGACTCGTTGAATAGGATGAAATTTAAGCCAACGTAAGTCAAAGAAGGTTAGAGGGAGATTGAAGGAGTCGACTGAGTCATTGGATGAGTTTGTAGAAGGGTTGACTCGAACGTTCTTGATCACTTTTAAAGCCATTGGTAAGCTTAGCAAATTACGATCTCTTCCTGTATGAAACTATAGGTAGTTGTGTCTGTGTTTTTATTTAAATAGGAGTTTTTGTAATTTAATATGCATAAGCTTTTTACATGATTGGATTGATTTTTAAATTGGTAAAAATTCCCACTTGGAAGAAAAGGTTAAAGATTAGATGCAATCTTGAGATCTGCGATCTGTGATTTTCAACACTGACAACACATTAATTAGTTTTTGTTTGGTTGTTGTTAGGTTTGAACTTAAACTAATATTTTGTTTTTGTTTTTATTCCATAGATTACTCTGTCCAATCTTATAGAGTAGGGTGTTGGAAGTAACTATCTCCATGAGTATCCGATATTCGAAATAAATAGAATTTTTTTGGAACACACATCCTAATCGTTTATATGTTTTTTAAATGTGGATATCTAGTAAAAAACAAATTTTCAGGACAGATATTTAAAATAAATTTATTTTAAAAAATGAATTATAGGAATCTGTACATAAATCTTCTAAATCCATAATTTTAATAATTAGAACTGATATCCGGATAAATTTGAATAGTTGGTAAAAATATTTATTTATCTAATTTTTTTCTATAATATTTATTATATCATCAATTTAAAAAATATATAATTTAAATCTACTATAAATATTTTTTAATGAATATAATAACATTATAATGAATAAATTTTTTTCTTAATACATTGTACCACAACAAATAACATCATGAGGCATCCCACAACTTAAAAAAAATACTTTACAATCTCTAGAAACAGAATTCTAGACATATTATTTATTTAGATCACTATTATTTTATTTAAAGCAGTTCAGCTAAGTTACAAATTTTATGAGACAAGTTTGATTACTAAACAATAAGATTACAATAACTGAGTTTTAAGAAAACAACTACAATCTTCATTAAACTGCTATATATAATTCATAATAATATTTTTTAAATACAATAAAATTCGACAAATTATACGTACAGAAATATATATAACCACAACAAGAATGTTATTTTATTTTATATTTGATTAACAAGCCAATAAAATAAATCTACCGTGCCTTAGGGTCTCTGATCTCTGAAAACACTCCCCAACTCGAATCACTTCTCTCATCACCAACTAAACGAACAGAGTCATCGGTACTTGTAGATATCGCCACGTGTCCTGTTGTCCTACTAAACAATGCATCTTCACCGTCCGTCGTCGTATCTACCTCACCACGTGGCATTAGATCCATAGACTCCACGTTATTGTCATTCTTCTTCTTATCAGCCACGTGAAGTTGAAGAGCAAACTCAAGTGCCCAAACGACGTCGTTCATTGATGGTCGTTCAACACCACGACTCTCAACACATCTAACGGCTATCTCACAAAACTTCTCCAATGATGTTGAAGTAATATCAGCCGTTAGATCTTGGTCAACGATCTTCTCAACGGTTTTATTTTTGTAATTTGACTTTGCCCATCGGATCAAATCTGTTTGCTCCGGCGGAACAGATTGCATTCTGATTGGCCTACAACATAGAACCTCCAACAGAACAACTCCAAATGAATACACGTCAGATTTTTCCGTTAAAACTTGACGGCGATAGTACTCAGGATCCAAGTAACCTAACGTTCCTTTAACGACGGTTGAGACATGTGTTTGAGAAGCACTAGTAGGACCTTCTCTTGATAAACCAAAATCAGACACTTTCGCGACAAAGTTCTCATCGAGAAGTATGTTTGTGGTTTTGATGTCACGATGTATAATCGGGTGCTTCGCACCTGTATGGAGATATTGTAGTCCTCGTGCAGCTCCAAGGCAAATCTCTAATCTCCGTTTCCACGACAATGGAGGATCAGAGACCTTATCCTTATTGTAGATATGGTCTTTAAGAGTGCCACGTGGCATATACTCGTAAACAAGCACTAACTCGTTCTCATCATCGCAATATCCAATGAGAGACACGAGATGTACATGGCGGAGTACTGAGAGCATCTTGAGCTCTGCTTCGAACTCGTTAACGCCTTGGTTTGACGAAGTTCCTAGCCGTTTAACCGCGACAAGTGTAGCACCATCATCGATTCGTCCTTTGTATACAGGACCATATCCACCTACTCCAACGATAAGCTTTTCTTCAAAGTTGTTTGTAGCGGATTTGATTTCGGAGATGGAGAATCGACGGCAGAGATCTGACGGAAGAGATCTTGTTGATCTAGTATGTGTAGAACCTGTTCCGTGTGGAAGAGGTGTCCATGATGAGTTTGTTGTAGTAGGCTTGCTTGATGTCTTTACACTAAACTCGTTTTTGTTCTTATTCCTTCTCTTCCTCTTCATTAACAACATGATGACAACAATAACAAACATCGCAAGCACAAATGCAGAACCAAGAACTCCAAGTATGATCGGCAAAAGATTTGACTTGTTACCTTTATCATTCCTCTGCGTTGTAGGGTTTGGTGTTAAGCCTGGTAATAGTATAGGATCAGGATTAGTTCCAGCAAGGTTACCATCAGGATTACTCAGTTTAAGAATCTCTACACCATTCAAAATAGCATCAGTAAACCATGCACCAGTGTCTAGCAAAGGACGCAAGTCGAGTTGTAGATCAGGTCTCATTCCATTTTCAGAACCAACAGATACTCTGAAATCTATATAAACCGGATTACGAGAACCATCGGTTAACATCATCGGGTCCATATCTTTCTTAGCTTCCACATTTCGTATAAAGATAGAGAAGACACGTTGGTTTGTGCCGTTTATCTCCAACGCAGTCTCATAGAAATGTAGCCTCACAAGATATGTATATCCAGCGTCAACTGTGAAGTGCCACGTCAGATTCCTTTTCAAGTTGAGACTAGGATCTTTGTTAATCACTCCCATTGATCGACTCGTTCTATATACATCTTCTGGTGCAACATAAGCAGGTGTTTTCTCTGTGTAGTTGATCTTTTCACCACCAATGTTCACAGTGACTCCATCATATACAGCATCCTCAGTGAGCCACCGCCGGAACATTCCTGAGTCTTGAACATCGGAGATCATTTGTCCGCCTATGTTTATCCGGTGAATGGTTTCGAAAGCAGTGAAATTATCTATTTTAAACTCAACGTCGCTACCGAAGTTTATTATATTGTCGTCAAATCCTCCCTTTGAATATAACCGGTCCGGTATGGAGACAATCTCAACGCCGTTAACGAAAGCTAACGAATTAGGAGATGGCTTGAACGTGAGATTAAGCGTTTGGTTAACCGGGATGATGAACTCTTTGATCAGAGATTTTGATTCCGGTTTGGAAGCGTTTACTGTTAAATAAGCACTGAAGTTTTGCAAGAGAGTGAAATTATTGACGGTGACGGTAAAGAAGGAATTGACGGCGTTAAATTCTGTTCCGTATTGAGTTGGGTAAAAGTATAACCGGAGGAATTTAAAACCGGGAGTGACCGGGAAATTGTAAGTGAAATCAGATCGGAAAATTCGAGCTTTCATATAAGGAACCTGAGGAACACCTGATGCTTGGGATGAAGCATCTAAAGAGAACGATGAATTGTCTGAATTCGAACGTAAAGTTTCTGCTGTCCAATTCCGACCATTATCGTCGACTTGGTCGGAGATAGCGCCGCAGCTGATGAGAAAAACTTCGGTGGGCTTGTACGCCGACGTTGCTCCTTTTACGAAGACAACGGCGGAGATGAGAATAGAAAAAGTTAAGAAAGCCTGACTGATCATTGAAACTGAATAAAAAAAAAAAAGAGAATAGAAAATTGAAGAATTGAGAAAGACGATAAGAGATAAGCGTATGATATTAAGCCATGAGTGGTGGTGAGTAAGTCTCCGGGTCAACTATTGACTTTTCAGGTCGTTTCGTTTAACTTTCTACGGTGCGGTGGGGACGTCGTCGATGTGTACGGTGTCGTTTTATGTCCAACTTGCTCGTGTTTCGTCTTTGACGGGATAGTGGGACACGGCAAAATATGAAGAAAAAAAACTAAGGTTTGGACTGTGACCATTAGCAAATGGGAATTGAGAAAAAAAATTGAATGAAATGGAAAAAGAGAAATTAACAAAGGTGGAGGCTTAGATCAAAATTTAATTAATATAATATATATTTTTTAATTTGGATCATAATAATACTAGTGTCAAATAAACTATTTATAGGTTGAATATAAAATAGTTTAGTAAATTTTATTTTGCGTGTTCAACTAATAAACTTAATTTAAAACTAATAAATTTAAGCAAATTCTTATGGATCCTAAGCAAATATTTTTTTTGGGCATATTTTTTTTAACAATTTTTTTAAAAAGATTTTAAACTTTTTTTTACTTAATTTTTATTTATATTTGGCTTGGACCATAGCAATTGCCTAAACTACCACATGCCAGAGACGGACCTGTGTATTGAGAACATTGTGGCTTGAATATCCAAGTGATCCACTTGGTACATATGGTTCTTGATCATAATTCAGGAAGCTTCTTGAAAAGTACTAACCCTCTAGCGAGTAACCGGTCTTTAAAAAATCATCTTGAGAGTTTCCTCAGGTTTAAGTTGCTCTTTAGTCCATGTTCCTCAAGAGGTCCTTGCCCCAGCTTCATGTTTCTTGTCGAGATCGCATCCCATAGGCACTTAAAATACATCTCTGTTGACTTTTACCTTTCTTAGCCACGACCACCAATGTATCTCTTTCGTTATGTCATCAACACAGTTTCATTAGCTATAAGAATAGGTACATTGAAGCTTGTGTCAAGGTTAGTGACTTGACCTCTTGTCTTTACATTCTTTCATCACATGACCAGTTTGACCACAACTGAAGCAGGTTCTAGTGTCTTTGTTTTTGTTGTACTCTGGTATGTTTCTTATATGCTTAAAGTAACACACTTCTTCATGTGTGTGTCTCTTTTGTTGAATCCGCAACACCTCTTCTCTATGTAACTTCTATGCTCTGAATTTAACTTTCACTTGTCTTCCATACTCAGGTTTCTAAATCTTGCATGGAATGTGCCTTCATCATCAAGATTTTTTTTCTTTCTCATGAGCCTCTAGAGACCCAACCAACCTAGTATATAAGTAACAATCTTGAGGTCTTTAGTTTCTCCCATTATAGATGACATAGGAGTATATTTCTTAGTCACTGATGATAAAATCGATGAAAGTAAAGAACATAAAAATTTATACGAAAAATTAAATAAATGAAAACTATAAACTATTATCTTGATATTTATTAACTCAATTTTCTACATTTTTTTTGATTTTTCTATAATTATATCTTCGTTATTTCTATAATCTCCATTAGCTATCCCGGCCATCCGATTTTAGTTTGGTCGATCTATCTAATTTCCCAATAATTGATGCTAACATTTTGACTACACAATCAAACATGGATCTAATTTCACCTAAAGCTCTCATATGATTGGCTACATCTTGAATTATATCATCATACATCTTAACTTTTTTCTCCTTTTATTTTTTTAGTTCAAAATCTATTCTTAGTGATTGAAATCTAAACCATCTTGACATTTCCATTACCTTGGTAAGAGTAATCCAAGAGATCCCAAGCATGTTTGGTTACTAGAACAAAATATAAAGCTATGGATGAACAAGATCTCAAGTTATAAACTCTGTTTTTTATTTCACAACACTTTATAATTCGACAAGAAACAAACACCGTAGCTTTGGTACAAACATACTTAATTAAAACGACATAAACACCTTTGTTATTACAAGAACTCATCCTCTCCTAATAGCCCTTTTGCATCTCTGATAGTAAGTACAACCATTGGTCTTTTTCCCATTGGGTGCAATACAATCACCATAGATACGACGATTACATGCTGGTAACCGGTCTGTGGACTTAAGAACACCTAAATTAATCGGTGGCGTCCCTGCAAGAGAACCCCAATAAAATGATGTTTCATCGTCTTCATGAACAACTGTGAGGTTACCCCAACTGTTTATCATCTGGCCTGAGATTGTAACAGTAAAGAAAAGGAGAAAGAGGAGGAAGAAGAAGACTATTGACTTCATTACTTCAATTATGTCTTTTTTTTTTCTCAAGTGTGAGGATTGAGGAGTGATTTAGTTTAGTTTTTTGTCGGCCTATGGATAGGAAGATAGAAATAATGATAGACTGATTATTTTGGTTGGTTCATATTTAATATCAACTAAATAATTATTATTTTGAAAATAAATATATAATATCACAATATTATTTATTTTGGTTTTTGTTTTATTTATGAAATAATTTTATCAAGGTTTTGTGTTTAATGTGTGATTTTTAGTTATGTATTACCTTGGTAAAATACGATATTTTATTGGAGTTTATCAAATAAAAAATACTAATGTAATGTTTTATAGCGTGAGAAAATATTTGTGTCTTATATTTCAATTTATATTCATAGTAAAGTAATACACTATTTTTATAATATTATAAATTTAAAGATTTGATTATTGTTTTTATTAAATATAGATGGTGATATATCACATAGATTTGACTACACTAAAAAATAAAAAAAATTATTTTGTTTTCATTAACTCAGTTCTAAAAAATTTAAATGATAAAATACTTTCTTAGAAGATTAATGTTTATGTAAATTTTGCTATTTTATCAACAAAATATATGTTCAAATGAAATCATTTATGGTCTAATGTAATTCTCAGAATATATATTTTGCTTTTTTTTAGTTTAAACAATTAAACGTCATCAAAATTTATATTTCTATTTTTGGTTCACGGATTTTTTTTAAAAGAAAATTCCAAATAACATTTTCATAATTACTCTTCATTTTTGTTGTTTACCAATAATGTTCCATCGAATATTGGCTTTAATACATACTGACAAATACCTATGTACAATTTAGATTACAACATTCGCCAAAATATATTTACCTTTTCAAAAAAATTTAAATTTAAAATTTATAATATTATTTTGAAATAATCTTATATTTAATCACATATATTATAGAGTAATTCCTTCAAATACCATCATTTATAGTTTATTGGACAAAATTACATTTTTTTTTAATTAGACATAAATACCATTTTTTTTTAAAATTATAATGTTAGGGTTTAGTATTTAGTGGTTGAGTTTAGTTTTTTATTGTTTGGATTTAGTATTTAGTGGTTGGGTTTAGGGTTTAATGTTTGAATTTTATATAATTTCTCAAAAATATAATATAATTTTTAATTTAATTAAATTATTAAATAATAATTTTGTCTTAAATCAATTTTAGTGATATTTTTAGAAATTAAATTTAAATTGGTGTTATTTAAGAGAATTGCCCTATATTATATATAACATTTCTAAGACAATCTCATACTATCTTTTGATAGAGATGAGGTCCACACTAGTGTTCGTGTAGTAAAAGACTAAAAGTCCCACTAGTTGATGTTAAAGTCAACTATATCCGACGAATACGTGTTTTGTGATAGTGCTACGAAAAGAAGGGCCTTAGATTGAAGGCCCATTATAAATAACTTTTGATGAACCCAACAGAGAACATAAGAGGCCCATTATATACAAGCATGCTTCACTTAACTTAGCTTTCTATATAAACACTTACAACACACATCATTCTATAACCATCTCTCTGTCTCTGTTTTAAAACAGAGTGCTCTGTTTCAAAAACAGAGTAATAAAGAAGAAAACAGAGTGAGATGGGAACAATGATGGTGATGATTGGTCTTTTCATTATTCTCGTTTCTCTCTGTTCTGCTCTTCTTCGATGGAATCAATTAAGATATACCAATAATCATCTTCCTCCTGGAACTATGGGCTGGCCAATCTTTGGTGAAACCACTGAGTTTCTCAAACAAGGTCCCAACTTCATGAGAAACCAAAGACTCAGGTATAAACTCAAAATTACCAAATCAAGATTTTGTTTTTTCATACTAATTTGGAGATCAACAGATATGGGAGTTTCTTCAAATCTCATCTTCTGGGTTGTCCAACGTTAATCTCAATGGATTCAGAAGTCAATAGATACATTTTAAAGAATGAATCGAAAGGTTTGGTTCCTGGTTACCCACAGTCAATGCTTGATATTCTTGGGACTTGTAACATGGCTGCGGTTCATGGTTCGAGCCATCGGCGTATGAGAGGCTCACTTCTTTCACTTATAAACTCGAAGATGATGAGAGATCATATTTTACCTAAAGTTGATTACTTCATGAGAAGCTATCTTTGTCAGTGGAATGAGTTTGAAACTATTGATATACAAGACAAGACCAAACATGTATGTTTTTTTTTTAATCTTTCTCTATTTTTACTTTTTTAACAAAAAGTAGTAAAATAAATGACTGTTTAACTTTATTTGATATTAAATGGTTAAAATAAAATAATTTAGTAATTTATTACAGGTAATTAGTAATATAATAATTCTTGCATATAATTTTATATGAAACTAAAAGTATTCACTAAAACATTAAACGGTTTTATTATATCTTTCTCTCTGTTTTTACTTTATTTTTAACAATTAAATAACGTTTTGGAATAATGTAAAATCATTTAACAAAAAAGTTAAATAAATGATTATTTAATTCTATTTAACAATTTAGTAATTTATCTTAGAGGTAATTAGTAAAATAATAATTCCTGCAAATAACTTTATATGGAACTAAAAGTATTCACTAAAACATCAACTTAGTTATTATTTTATTAATTGATTCCTTTGTAACATTTTCGTAACAATTTTTAATAAAGACATATAAATTTTATATGGATGGATATAAAAGTAAATAATTAAGAAATCCCAGAATATTTATTTATTTATATTTGTGTATTTATAACTTTATTTTTTTTTTTGGTAATTTAAACTTATGTATGTTTATGCAGATGGCATTTTTATCTTCATTGACACAAATCGCAGAAAACCTAAGTAAACCACTCATCGAAGAATTTAAAACAGCGTTCTTCAAGCTTGTTGTTGGAACTTTATCGGTTCCTATAGATCTCCCAGGCACAAATTATCGTTGTGGAATCCAAGTAAAATAATCGAAAACTCGTAATTAAATAGAAATTTTACGTAAAAAATATGAATGTTGTTTTGGTTACTTTTCAGGCAAGAAAGAACATTGATAGGTTATTACAAGAACTCATGCAAGAACGTAGAGATTCTGGAGAAACATTCACAGATATGTTAGGTTACTTGATGAACAAGGAAGATAATAACCGATATATGTTAACCGATGAAGAAATAAGAGACCAAGTCGTGACGATTTTGTATTCGGGTTATGAAACTGTTTCTACTACCTCAATGATGGCTCTTAAGTATCTTTATGATCATCCAAAAGCTCTTCAAGAACTCAGAGTATGTTCCTAAGAAAGAACTTAACCGGGAATTTTTACAATGCTTCGGTTTAATCCGGTTTGGTTATTTGATTTTTGGTAAATGTAGAGAGAGCATTTGGCTCTAAGGGAAAGAAAACAACCACACGAAGCACTTGATCTTGAGGATGTGAAGTCAATGAAGTTTACTCGAGCTGTGAGTATTTAATACTATTATAATTACAATACAACTAATTATTAAAAAAATTACTAATTAATTATTATTTTTTGTAGGTGATTTTTGAGACATCAAGATTAGCAACAATAGTTAATGGTGTCCTAAGGAAAACTACTTGTGACTTGGAAATTAATGGTACTAATTATATAATAATTTTGTATTTCATTTTTTGTAGGATTTAATAATAAATAAATTAGTAATTTTAAATATTTATGAGAAAAAGTAGAAATAATGTGAGCATGTGGTGGACCTTATAGTATATCAATGATTTAGAATGTTATTATGAATACCAACCAAATCCAGCGATGAAAGCATAATCTTTTGTATAAGCCATCTATGAGTATTTCATTTCAAATCATTTTATTAGAATATAAACCTTTTTGTGAGTGTTTTTAATTGATTTTTAGTATATATTATGATTATGAATCTTCTTTAATAATTGTAGGTTATTTAATCCCAAAAGGGTGGCGAATTTATGTATATACAAGGGAAATTAACTATGATGAAAATCTTTATGAAGATCCATTGATCTTTAATCCATGGAGATGGATGGTAAGTATTTTATTTGTGTCATTTTATTTTATTTTAATGCAATGTTTAAATTAAATTAATATTTATCTCTTTTGAAAATTTTATTCCTTTATATTTAGCTTATTTACCAGAAAGATAATATTATAGTCTTATTTATCTAGAATAGATTAGGATAATAATACATGTAAATTTAACTTCTAAAATTTAAAGCATTAACAACTTATTATGTAAATTTCAAGTAAAAAAACATCAAATTAATTTTTCTTTTTAATAATGATATATTTTAAAATTATTTTATGGAAAGTGTCAGAAAACATGTTTCCTTATAGAAGAGACTTTTTTTAATCTAAGATTTTTTTTCTATATGAATAAAATAATTTTAGTTTTAACATATTAAAAATTTAGATCATGGCAAATAATTATTTTAATAGTTATTAGAGCAACCAAAGTTTATATAACAAGACTGCATTAGGATAGCCTAAAATATAAAAAAATAACATTCTTTTAATATTTATTAGAACTTTTAGAATTATATAATTTAGTAAAACTCAATATTATTGTGGTGTCAAAAACCTTCTCATTTGAAATAGTTTTTTTATATTGGATTTGTTAATACAGAAGAAGAGTTTGGAATCACAAAACTCATGCTTTGTGTTTGGAGGTGGGACAAGGCTTTGTCCTGGCAAAGAACTAGGGATAGTTGAGATCTCAAGCTTCCTCCATTACTTTGTTACTAAGTACAAGTAAGCTCTTGATGATGTTCTAATTTCTTTGTTTAGTTTTAAGTTATTATAGTTTCAATTAATTATAATTATTTTTGGTGTAATAATTATAATGACAGATGGGAAGAAATAGGAGGAGATGAATTAATGGTGTTTCCAAGAGTTTTTGCACCAAAAGGCTTTCATCTTAGGATTTCACCTTTCTAATAATTTTTGTTTTATGTAAAATAATTTAGATTTTATGTACAGAGAATAATAAGCTAATTTTGTATTTTTATCTCTGTATTTTGACTTTTTTTTTCTGGGGTATTTGTACAGAAGCATAAGCAGCTTAATCTTATTATATTTTTTTTTGTTTCTCTGTTAAACATCTAATATATAAAAAGTTGTTTGTGAAAGTTACTACTAAGTTTTATTGTGTTATAGTTATTTCTATATTCAGATACAACATTTTATTAATTTGGACCAGAAGCTGAGGTGATTAAGACATATTGACAATACTGAGGTACTTAAGGTCAAATAATATATTTTTTTGTTAATTCATTTGACTTTAATTAAGGTTATTTTATTTTCTTATTTATTATTTAGTTAAACCCGTCTTATATGTATTAATATTATGGGTTCTAGTCAAAAAAAAAAAAAAATCTTTACTTTTTCAAATCATTGATTTAATTGCGATTTTTTTGGTCACAATTATAATGTCAAATTAAATCATAAGACGAATTTGAAGGGATCTGATTAGTTAAATCCGAGATAGACATATATGTAAATTAAGACATAATTCAATTTACATTGTAGAAGGATTTGTCTTAATTACTAAAACGAGTTGGTCAAATTACATTGTTAATTAAAATATTTTTTTCAATAAAGGAGAATCTTGTAAATAATATATAGAAATAATTTGAGAAAAATAAAAAGGAGAAAACATTGACCAACATCATCTATAATATTATTATGAAAATATTATACATTTTTTAATTTACCCAAAATCAAAGAAAATGAAAGCAAATTAAAAACACAATAATTTTCATTTTCATAATTAGAATTTGGTCTGTAGATCCATAACAATCTTAGGATCCAACTGAAACGCATTTCCAAGAAAATTAGGGTTTATAGGTGGTTTAGAACCAAACATAGTATTAGCAATAAGTATAACACCAGGATTTTGGCTACTCAATGCAGAAAACGCAACTGCTGGAGTTTTTCCAACATTAAATTGGAAATGAACAAGTCCTTGTGGAAACACAAACACATCACCTTTATTAAGTGTTTTGTTTAAAAGACGATGTTCTGGAAATGAAGTCACAAACCCTACTAAAAGAGTTCCTTCTTCAACAAGTAACATCTCGGTAGCTCGTGGATGGATATGAGGTGGGTTTTGTCCATTAACTCCATAATCAATACGAACAAGTGAGATTCCAAGAGTGTTTAAACCTGGAATCTGATTAGTAGTAACTGTTGTTACACTAGATCCAACAAGATTAGATTTTGTATTGCCTGCTTTGTTGAGTCCTGAGAAAAAGAAGTCATCTGCTGTGGCCAGTTTTGGATCTTTACAAAACTTCCCATTCACATACACTGACCATATTATAAACCATAACACGTTACAAAAAATAATATATTCATAAGAAAAATAAAAATATTATGACATAAACATGTACATACCACCATTGGCTGGGGTGTTGACACCAATACAGAAGTCTTGAAGTGAGTTTGGGTCGGAAGCAATGGCTGTTATAGCCAATAACGATAGAATTGTAAGAAATGACTGAGTCTTCATCATTGGTTATAAAATAAAATAGTTTTATAATCTACAGGTAAGAAACATATGAGATATATATAGAGCTCATTTCATGTGTCAGATTTTTATAAAGTCAAATGAGTTTTTTCTTCTTCATCTTGAATAATATATTATTTGCCTTTTATAAAAAAGAGTAATAAATATATTATTATGAATTTATCGTCAATTAATGACTTGCTAGTATTGACTGTTGACCGAATGTTACGTTTCGTAACATAATTTTGACTACAGAAAAAAGTAACAGTTTTGTGGTCGTAAAATTCATGAATTTAATTACAATCTGCTGGAATTAAAATACTAATTAATTCTATTTTGGATCGTATCGTTTTAAAATAAACAATTTATTCGGATTATTCGGATTAAAATTTAATTTTTGAAGTAAAATTATATAATTTTAATAGAATAAATCGATTAAATAAAAATTTTGATCCGATTAATCCGAATTTTTTTTGCATTGATCCGATCCGATTAAACCTTGATCCGAACCGATTAATTCGAGATTTTTTTTCGGATTATTCAGTGAATTTTAAAATTTCCGAACAACCCGATTACCGAATAATCCGATCCGTTTAATCCGAATGCTCAGGAATATGTGAAAGAAAACTCAAAAGTGTTTGTGAGGTAGTAAACAGAGAGCTTTCTCCATTGTTAAGTTAAACAAGAACTCAAGAAGACATTTTCTATATAACAATAAGACATTATATGTGAAAATAAAGTATTTGTGGCAAATATTTTCACCACAAACAATGAACTCAAGACTTGTTTAACTTTAATCTCCATTGAGATTGTTTGTTTCTGTTGTTTAAACTGTTGAATACAAAAACTATTTAAAGATTTAAGCCTTTTTCCCATTTTCAAGTAAAATCTTCTTGAAGATAAAATGTATATAAAAATGAAATCTATAATATTAAAAGACATCACAAATTCTCATATTTACTTTTAAAAGGCATCAAAAGGTTTTATGTGTATTTTCTCTCAGTTTTATCTCATTGATCAAACACTCTGCAGAGCCTTTTTGTCCTATAACAATGCTACAAAGTTTCATCAAATGCCATAACCTGAAAAATTAGATTGAAAAAGTGTCTTTTTATGAGCAAGAACAGTTGAGAAATGGAGCATTCAACCAAATCTGAAGTTTAAAACTTAGTTACCTTTCCACAGACAGGGCAAGTTTCACTTCTCTCCATCCATTCATAAATACAACTTAGATGAAAATGATGTGAACATTTTGTTATTATCTTCGGATTCTCTCGAGTATAATCTGCACATTTTCAATACCAAATAAGATGCATATAAAATGGATTTATCATCAAACTAGTTTTGTAGTTTTACCATCAAGACAAGTTGGACAAATATCCTCATCATCATCAGATTCTGCATAATAACTTTCTATACCAAACATTGTTTTCGACTTTTCAATTGTTGATGAACCTTTTGAATACATTTCTTCACAATCAGACTTACTCCATTTGGTTCCCAAAGCTTCACAACTCATTTCAGTATCACTTCTTAATGGTTCTGTTTCTTCACCTGAATGACTTGAGTCTTTAGCAATACGAAAGTACCTAGGATCAGCGTTGTAAGGCAATGGTCTTGGAGGAGAATGATACACATTAGATAAAGACTCATCAAGTGTTGTTGTTGTTGAATTCATTACTGAAACAGTTTCAACTGTTGAAGAAGGTATTGGTTGCATTCCTCTTCTATTAAATAGTGAAGTATACTACAAATATAAAAAGGTTATACCATAAGTTTCAACATAACCATATCCATAAGACTGAAAACAAAGATGTATACTTTGTAATTGAAACCTAAACAAGAGAATTATTCAACAAGCATAAGAATGAGAGAGGAACATTACCAAATCCATGAAACTTTGGAGGAAACAATTGAGACATGTACAGTTACTAGTTAAGGAAGAGTTTGGATTGAGATAATTCTCAAAGAGATCAACTTGAAAACAACAACATAAAGCACCCATCTCTTCAAAAATCAAATGTTTTCCACAGAAGCTTAAATGTGACAAAAACTCTTGGTAAGTTTCACAGTGCTTCTTCTTAGTAATAACACTCTTGTGTCTTAAACTTGAATCACCTGTAAGAGAAACATCACAAATTTACATATAAATTAACTTGAAAATTGTAACACATGAGAAAACAATATATTAAAAAAATTGTGATTTTGTAGCTTAACATAACATATGATCAAAAAAGTATCAAACTTTCAGATAAAGTATATCAATCAGATGAAACCAAAACCAAAAACAAAAGTAAAGAATCATAAGCTCATTGAAATATATTAACCATCCAATACAACTTAAAAGAAACAAAAACAAAAACAGAGGAATCGATGAGCACCTTTGTGATATCACTCGATGCCTGAGAAAATTTAAACTCCACTATTAATTTTGTTGACTAATTCTTAATTCAAGTGAAAAAAATTTCGGGCGAGAAAGTTAAAAACGATTTTGACAGAATAATAGCGATCATCTCTCTCTCACTCACTCGTCTCTGTCTTCTTCAACCTTTTTGATCCATCTGCTTTTGGTTGAAATTTAACCAGGAAAAATAGAATATTTTGAAAATCGTCCCTTTCATTTTACATTTATTTAATTTTGACCCTATATGTTTCAATTATAAGTTAAGCTATTTTATTTTTTGACCCTATATGTTTCAATTATAAGTTAAGCTATTTTATTTTTTGACCCATATGTTTTCTTATCTCCAATCAATCACATACTTCAAGTGGGGGTGTTCCGTGTTCCAACACGAATATCAGTGTGTTTTACAAAGTGGGCCTAAACATGGGCCCAGGTAAATATAAAAGCCCAACTATGACGCTACGTAGTCTAAGGCACAACGGTCATCTTCAAAGTAAAAAACAAACAGAGCAGAGGTGATGAAAGCTTTGTACGGAGAAAGCTACGATACACAGCTCTTACTACGCTTTATGACACAGGATGATGACATGTGTCCTTTCTCAAAATGACACAGAGATGGGAATGCACATTCACATTTCTGTTGTCTTTGCAGATGAATCTGCTTCTGCTGCTATGGTAATGTTTGATCTGATAAGCTCTGCATTGCTTATCTCTATACACCAAACTTAAGACTCGAAAAACACACATGAACACTCTTTTATCAAAACCAAACTCATTACATGATATAACCATGTCAACAAGCAGAACAAATCACTCATGATCATCTCTTTTCCGAACACTTAACTTTACAGATATCTTAGTCTCTGACATATTCACACCTGATGAACTAAGTGCTTCAGTTAGAGTGTGTAGTATCCTGTTCAAGAATCAAACCAAAACTAGTCTGAGTATGTTTAATCTACTACTAACCAGAACTTAAACAACTGAACAAGCAAAAGCTTTTATCATCTAGAAGTGTCTTTACCTTTGTGAGCAGGCAGTGGATGAAGTTTTTTCGTCCGAGTTTAACAAGTCATGTTGAACAAACTGTGGCAAAGGCTCTACAATAGGATTCTGTTCAAGAATCTTGGTATTAACTGAAGAGTCTATATCATGAACCATAGAATTTTGCATATCCATAACCGATACAGAAGAAGACGGTTCAGCTTTATCATTGACCTCCTCCATAACATATCCATGATTATTTCTCTGATATGAAACAATCTTATCAAAAAGCCACATTAACACATATAGACAGAACAAGTCTCAAGTGAATAATACCAATGGAATCAATTTGGTTGGACCTTGATACCACATTTGATGAGATCCTTCATATATTTGAACTTTTTCTTGTAAAAAATGAATATAATCTATAACCTGAAACAAGTAGAAACCAAAAACAAATTGATAAACAACTACAACACTTCATAAATCAAAAATTATGTTTTTTTTCAACCTCTAACAAGAATGAAGCTTTATCTCGTTTTTGATCATTTTGAGGTATAATATCCATTAAACTCTGAAATCTGTATCAAACCCAGAATCTAAAAAATAAGATTTTTTTTTTTTGAAAATATGATTTGAAAAGATTCAATTTTTATCACCTTTCATTGATTTTGATTCTTCTTCGTTGCTCTGTTTCTGAATGTTTTGATCTACACGAGCTTCGATTTCTCCTCCCTGAAACTGAAAAAAGGATTACAATTAGATTAATGTAGTGAAAATGGAAAGGAACAAGGAGATGATTAAATCAAAAACATGAACCTGTTGATGAATCATTTAGAGAAGGTAAGCTATTGTATAAATCAGATTCTAATTGCTCGTTGAGGTCAGAAGAGTTCATAGTTTGATGACGTATTACGAAATCGACAACGAAGATGACGACAACACAGTGTGTGTAAAAGAAATATATTTATATATGGTGAAAGACTCAAAGCCCATTTACAGTGGATCAAGGCCCAATATAATCATTAATCCCATTTACAGTGGATCATTTTAGGCTCAACATAATCATTTCATACGAATATAAACACAAACCAAATCAAAATTCACAAAAATTCCGGTTTATTCACTCTGTTCCAAAAGTCTAAAGAATAGACTCAAGACCATCTTCAAGAAATCTTCCGACCTTACCACTCTATGTGAAGTTGAGATTTGCGTTATCTATTACGGACCAGATGGAGAACTTAAAACATGGCCTGAAGAAGTAGAGAAAGTTAAAGACATGACTTTTAGGTATAGTCAATTAGATGAAGCCTTGAAAAGCAAAAAAAGACTCAATCTTTATGTGTTCCTCAACAAGAAAAAGAACAAAGACGCAAAGAAGCACTTGAATAAGAAGAAAAAGAACAACATAAAGGATCCAGTCTCTGATGATCAATACTCTTCAGACCCCTTCTCTTTAATGATTCGTCGTTCTTTAGAACAGAGTCGTTCTACTTTGCAAGAAAGGCTTCGTTATATTGAGTCAATGAAACAGAAAGATATAAACTTGGATCTTCAAGCTTCTCTTAACCATCAAGATCATCAAGATCATCAACATCAGACTAAAACCTTTAACCCTAATCAGTCCTCGCTAGTTATGTACAACCATGGAAATGATACTTTCTCTCAAATCCCACTCTCTGCATCAGATTTTCTAGAAGAATCTTGGTTGAAAAATCACTTGATGAATCTGGGTCTTTGTGGTGGTTATGATGATCAGAACATGTCTATGAGTAACATTAACAACAACAATGTTCAAGATCATTCACTCTCAAACACACAAAAAGATTACATAGAGGAGTTACCAGCAGTAGAAGGATTTATGAGCTGAATCAATTGATGTATGGTTATGATCAGAACATGTGTCTGAGTGGTATTACCAACAACAACAACAACAACAACGACAATGTTCAAGATCCTTGTCTCTCAAACACAGTTTCAAATATGCCTGTAAGCTATGAGAGCAATCTACTTCAGACATCTACTCTTCCATCTCATGAGACCAATCCTAACTACTATTTTATTTCCGACAACTCCTGATACCAAACCGACAGAACAAGTTTACATAGTGAAGTAGCTGTAGCTGGTCATAGAGAGTGAAGATGTTTACTCGTTTTGATTTTTTTTTTTTTTAAATAGAAATTTAACTACCAATCCTAAATGTACTTCTAGAGATTTTGTAGTATAATTACATTACTCATATATGTATGCATGACCATATCAGGAAATGTATTGCAAAATAAATACATCATTTGTAGTTTTGGATAATAACCTTATCTATCAAGTATCAATCACCACCAACTTGACGTTTCCATGAGTCTTCAACTATCAATTCATCAACTCCCCATTCTTCAAAACTGATTCAGAATCATAAACAAAAGAAACATGTCAAATGAGTAAAGAGAATCATCAATTCGATATGACATAAACAAACTCACCTCCCATCAGGTAGATAGCGTCTTATAGTGAATGGTATCTTCCTCTGCCTAAGCTCCTTCATAGCAATCTTAAAGCCAATATGATAGATACATAAGTTAGCTCATATGTTCACAAAGAAGAAGAAGAAGAAATTATAAGTTAATGCATGCACCTCAAGAGGATCAGTCTCCCCCTCTAGCTCCACCATCACAGGAGCATTCATACTGTATCAGCCATAAACAACATAAATGAATTAGTTATTATATAATATACAACCAAGACTGTTCTCAGGTTGATTAAGTACACTCATCAAGTTTTATATAATACTTGAGAGACAAGAAGAGGGAGAAGCAGACCTAATTTGAAGAGCACGAGTACCGAGAATACGTGCACGTTCATACTTAGTCATAAATTTAGAGGTTCTACGTGGACGTTGTACAGGTTCAACCTCAACCTTGTCTTCAGTTTCAAGAGGCTCACCATTGATATCCTCCTCGTTCTCTTTCATATCTGCATCTTCCTCAACTCCTTCCTACCGAACAACAAAACTAATCAGAAGAAGAAAAAAGCAATATCCTTGTCGTTTCTAGAATGAAAATTAATGAACTTACTTCTATTTCAGGCTCTACTGGCTCATCCTCATAACTGCAGAAATAGAATAATTTAAGCTACATCAATATTTTGAACCATACATAACAACAAAACAACTTCAAAGTTCATAACTTTCTCATTTCAAACAAATCTTAACTCATATTTGAATAAGAGCTCTAGAAAAGCTTAGAGATACAAAATTTTGCTCTTTCTCTATTAACTGAACATGAAATTAGGGTTTGTTTACCTTCAAAATCGATTAGAATCAATAATATATGCCAAAACAACATTTTTAAATAACTGAAGCTAAATTTCATTGAAGAAGACCACTGTATAAACATAAAATCTAGAAAATAAACAATCAAATTGATTTCAACAGTTTAAAATTCGTCGAGAAGAAAATATATTTTTTTTTGAAATCGAGTGAAACTAATACAGACATAGGAAACAGCGAAAGATAGAATACCCCAAATCATCGACTTCATTGTAATCTTCATCCGCCATTAAAGTTGATTTGAGGTATCGCTCTCTTCCTCTTGCACAATCCTGTTAAACCCTAAAGAGTTCGTAGCCCGAGCGACGAGAATGAGTGAGAATTGATTATATTCTGGTTTACTCATATGTAACCTAATTGTGTATTTTTCGGTTACTTTTATTCAAGCCCAACCTAAGCCCATATAAGCCTAAAACAAAAAGTGATAAAGCCCAACTTAGGCCTAAAACAAAAAGTGATAAAGCCCAACTTAGGCCACAAACAACGGTAGAAGGAACTTGAAAACTTTTCCGACGAATCAAACTCAATGAATCTTCATGTCCTGGGGCTGGGGTACACTTGTTTCTCCTAGTTTCGTAATCTGTGAAATGTAAAAAATTTCACTTCTTTCATTGTAATTTTTTTGCCTGATTGATACTTTGTTGAAGGGTTTTTGCTGGGAAATAAATTAGGGGTTTTAGATAGTTTGAATTGTTTAGTCGAGTGAATAAAAAAGATGGAATTTTTAAGCTCTTCTGAGTGCAATTTAGGGATTTTAGAAACTCTATCAGACGATGCGATTGATGAAATTACAGAAAGCTACGATGGGTTTTTCACTACTGTAGAATCTCTCATTTCCGGCACTGGACGTTCCTCAGTTGAGCAAGAGTTTGTTTCTCATGTGTTTAGTCTCTGCAAGTATGGCCTTGAGTCTCTTGTTCGTGATCACTTTCTCACATCACTTGAGGTATTCAAATTTCCTTGTTTTGACTTATTAAACTCTTTGATTCTACTCTTTACGAATTAGCTTGTTCTACTTAGTATGTACTCTGTTGTGAGATAGTTGGTTGAAGAAAAATGTTTCTTGTCTTATTTGTTTCAGCAAGCTTTTGAGAAGAGTGGTGCATCAAGTTTTTGGCATCATTTTGATGCGTACAGCGAGAAGAAACATTATGTAAGATTCTGAAATTCTCGACTATTGTCTCCTGTTTCGGCTTCATAAGTTTTTATAAAAATGGATGTTTTTGGACAGAATTATGGAGAGGAGATTCAGGTAGTGTTATGCAAAGCTTTGGAAGAAATATCTATAGAGAGGCAATGTCATGAGAAGTGCTTGTCAATACTGGTTCATGCTTTGCAGTCATTTAAAGAACAGTCTTCAGAGGATAGACAAAAATCATATGCTGAAAAAGTTCATCTATTTTCGAGATTCCAGTCAATGGTGTCTTCAACTCTGATGACTTCTCTTCCTCAGCATTTTCCTGGTATACCCTTCTTTGATAGCTTGTTCTTGGTTGATTTCTGATTTGACTGCTTGGAAGTTTGTTTTATTATATCTTTGCCTCTTGTTTTGGCCTTTTTTGATCATTACTCTCATACTTTTCCTCTCTTTATTGTGTTCTTAGAAATACTCCACTGGTATTTTAAGGAAAAGCTAGGGGAGCTAAGTGCTATCATGGATGAAGATGATATTGAAGAACACGAGAATGATTGCATGGACTTAGACGAGAAGCTAAGATCCAAAAATGGAGAAATGGATGTTGATGATGGTGATACCCAAGGGAAATATTCAAGACATGACGAGTTGGTGAAGAACATTGGGAAAGTTGTCCGTGACCTTAGAAGCATTGGATTCACATCTATGGCTGAAAATGCTTATGCTTCTGCAATTTTTTTGCTTCTCAAGGTATTTTTATCCATCAGAGATTTTCATCTACCTCTCTGAGACTTATAACACAGTTTATGTAGTCTGTATACATATAACTCAAACCCTGTTTGATAATTTTATACTCCAGGCGAAAGTGCATGATCTGGCTGGTGATGATTACAGAACTTCTGTTTTAGGGTCAATAAAAGAATGGATTCAGGTAAGCTTAGATTCTAGAACACTGTACCATCAGATTAGTTTGGTTATTTTGCGATTCCTTACATTTGAATTCTCATTCCAGACAGTCCCTCTTCAGTTTCTTAATGCACTTCTTTCTTATCTTGGTGATTCCGTAAATTATGGTACCACATCGTCTGGCCTCACTTCCCCTCTGGCTTGTTGTCCATCTCCAAGCCTTTCCAAAGTGGTGACTCCTTCCGAAGGAATTGTTAGATGGAAGTTACGTCTAGAATATTTTGCGTATGAGACACTGCAAGATTTAAGGATAGCCAAACTATTTGAGATCATTGTTGATTATCCTGAGAGGTATTTTCTTTACTTATAGTACTTTCTTGAGATTCATTACAACTATTACAACTCTGATGGCAATTTTGTCGATACAACAGCTCTCCTGCTATTGAAGACTTAAAACAGTGTCTTGAATATACTGGACAGCATTCTAAGTTAGTCGAGTCTTTTATTTCTTCGCTGAAATATCGTTTGCTCACTGCTGGTGCCTCAACCAATGATATACTGCATCAGTATGTGTCAACCATTAAAGCCCTTCGAGCAATAGACCCAGCTGGTGTATTTCTCGAAGCAGTAGGTGAGCCAATCAGAGACTATTTACGAGGGCGAAAAGACACCATTAAATGTATAGTTACTATGCTTACGGATGGAAGTGGAGGTAATGCAAATGGTTCCGGAAACCCTGGGGATAGTCTTCTTGAAGAGTTAATGAGAGATGAAGAAAGTCAAGAGAACATTGGTTTCGATGATGATTTCCACACTGATGATAAGCAAGCATGGATTAATGCTTCTCGGTATCGTTCCTGTTGTATATTTCCTTTATTTATCATCTTGTGTGGCTTTGGATTTATCTGACAGATTTTAATTTTGTTTCTCCTCAGTTGGGAACCAGATCCTGTCGAGGCTGATCCTTTAAAAGGTAGCCTTAGTCAGAGGAAGGTTGACATACTTGGAATGCTTGTTGATATAATTGGATCTAAAGAGCAACTAGTAAATGAATATCGTGTTATGCTCGCTGAAAAGCTTCTGAACAAGACTGATTATGACATTGACACTGAGATACGCACTGTCGAACTTCTCAAGGCAATCTTCTTTTTTTTAACTCTAATGTTTCTCTAGTGTTGCATCTAACTTTAACTTCTGTTTAATGCCAATAGATACACTTTGGAGAAGCTAGTATGCAGAGATGTGAGATAATGTTGAACGACTTGATTGATTCTAAGAGAGTAAACACTAACATTAAAAAGGCATCTCAAAAAGGTTATATTTCTGAATTGTTCTCAATTTTTTTTACCTCTGCAACATCGATTCTTGTCTGAATCCTATCTGTGGCCATCCCTCATCTTTAGGCTCTGAGTTAGGAGAGACTGAGTTATCTGCTGATACTCTTACCTCGACGATACTTTCAACAAACTTCTGGCCACCAATTCAGGTATACATATGGAAGGTATAGATTATTGAGATTGTTTCTGAGTCACTGAATTGGTGGAGGTATTTCAGGATGAGCCTCTGGAGCTACCTGTACCTATTCACAAGCTGTTATCAGAATATGCGAATCGATATCATGAAATCAAGACCCCTCGTAAACTACTTTGGAAGAAAAATCTTGGCACTGTCAAGGTATAGCTTTTGCCTAAAATACCTAAGTAGTGAATGATTCATGTTTTGTTTTAGAGTATTGGAGAAAGCAGATACTAACAACTCTGAATTGGATTGGATTAATTTAGTTGGAGTTGCAATTTGAAGACAGAGCTATGCAATTCACAGTCTCCCCAACACATGCAGCCATTATCATGCAATTTCAAGAAAAGAAAAGGTTACAAGAATCAACCATTATATATATTTTTTCGATCTTCGAATCTTTACTAAAATCAATGTAAATCTTTCAGTTGGACCTCTACAGATCTTGCTTCAGTCATTGGGATCCCTATTGACTCATTAAACCGAAGAATAAACTTCTGGATAAGCAAGGTACATACTGTAACATTAGTCTTCTGCTTTAAAACCATTCATCTGGAGTCTGGAAGAGAGCTAACTTGGAAAAGTTTCTTGAACTTAGGGAGTTTTGAGAGAATCTACAGATTCTCATGTGTTTACACTTGTTGAATCCATAACTGATTCTGGAAAGAACGAAAGCGAAGAGCTTTTAGTAGGTGATGAAGAGAGTGAAAGATCAATAGCCTCTGTTGAAGACCAGCTTCGTAAAGAGATGACAATATATGAGGTATGTAATGGCCTTAAAGGAAACTTTTAACTCTACTAATAATAATTTGCTTCTAAAAATCTAAAATAATGTTTCAGAAATTTATCATGGGAATGCTCACAAATTTTGGTAGCATGGCACTAGAACGAATCCATAACACTCTTAAGGTACATTCAAAAGCTTCTAAACTTCTCTCAGTTGTTGTGTTAAGAGATAGATGATATGATAAGTTTTGGTCTGTTTTGTTGTATGTAGATGTTCTGTGTTGCTGATCCTTCTTATGATAAGTCTCTGCAACAGCTTCAGAGCTTTCTTTCTGGTTTGGTCTCTGAAGAGAAACTAGAGGTTAGAGATGGAATGTATTTGCTAAAGAAGTAAAGCTCTGTTCATGTTTCCCAGAGGAACTAGTCTTGTCTTTTAATGAGATCTCTCTAATATCAAAATCTGAAACGTTAAGCAAAGAAACAGTGAACCAAGCAAAAGAATCACAAGTGAAACAAAAACTATGTTTATACAAAAAAAAATGAGACAAATCATGTAACACAAAATTAGAGAGCTTAGACCCAAAGGCCGACCCATGAACAACAATATGATGTCATATTAATTTTAAAAAATAAAAAAAATAATGTATTGTTTGTATGTATTTGTTGATTTTATTGTTTTGAACCATTAAGAAATATATATTTATGTATATAGTATAATTTTTATCTTATTAAATGTATAATTTTATGTTATGTTGTCCACAAGAAGTTGTGTTTTTTGTATATTAAATTTTGTTTTGTGTATCAGGTAATTTTTTATGTATCATATTTTTGTATCCAGTAAAAATAAAATCGTAACAAATTTTTATGATAAAAATATACATTAATTAAAGACATTTTTAAGATAAAAAAAAACATAATTAATGTATATTTTTATGATTTGTTAAATATATCTTCAACAACATTTGATATAAATCTAATAATTTACGTAGTTCTATGTATTTGGAATTTTATCCATTATTATAAAATATATGAAAAAGAAATTAACATATTTTATCTGGTAACCCATAAAGCTTCTATAAATTCTAAGTCTAAACCAAAATAAACTTAAAATTTTAAGTCTAAATTCAAAATAAACCAAATTAATTCATTAACTATTTTAAACTTAATATTTCATTATAAATATTCCTTCAATTCATATTTGGTGGACTCACCATAATTATTTCTAAGCTTTGAAGTGTGAACTGTTCTTTCTTTTATTGAAAAATAGACATACAGAATCTAACAACTTTAGCAAAAGGCAACAAAATAAAAGTTAAGCAAAATTTGAGAAAAAACAGCCTAACACACAACTACTTAAAGTATAAAGATTGTGTATAAGTATAACTAATCATTAATCACATATATATATATATACAAAATACATACTAATATACACACTATGTATACATATATAGACCTATCTGAATACTTAGCAACTAAGAATTCTATTATTTAAAAAAAAAGAATACAATTGTTAGCATTCATTATTTATTCCCATGCAAATAAAACCAAAAGAGAAATTGCCAATTATAAAAGTGGTATAAGCTTTGATGAGTCTACTATAAATTATTATCTATTTTTGAATCAATGTATAATGCAACCAAATTATTGATTAAAATTAGCTTACCAGGAAAAATATTTATAGTTTTGTACCTCTTGTTTTTTTTATGTCGTATTTTCAAAATCGTTAATTAAAGATCCAAATATTATGGATAAAAATTATCCATCATGGATATGTCGTATATACATAACTATTTGTTAAAAAAAAATTATCTTGTGAAATTATTATAAGCAGACATCAAAAATAAATAATAATAATAATAATATAATAGACGACAAAAAAAAATTTAGTACCTAGTGATATAAACTTGGTTATAATTTTTTTTAACTAGTGGAAAATGTAGATTTATTATTTACATTTCTAAAAATATATTTTAATTTACTAGTCTTAGCGAAAAATAAACATTTTTATACTAATAATTGTTTTAACCGGAGTTACATGAATATAAATTAAATTGTAACATTTTAAATTTAAAGATGGGTATAATTATCATGTTTATTGAAGCAAAAAAAACTGAAGGAATTTAATAGATTTTAACATGTAACAAAATACTAAATTGGAGAAAATATCTGTCAAAATCATAGAAGAAAAAAAACAAATTCAATTCTAAGAAATAAAGTGCAAAAAAGCAGAAATAAAAAGTGAAAAGTAAAGACTTTTTTGAAGATTCATAAAGCTGAAAATGACAGAGTATAGTTTCTTGGTTAAAAAACAGTGTTTAGTGCATAAAGCAAACACACATAATTGCATCAACATGAAAATTTTAATTAAATATTTCTTTTAAGCATGCTCATCTTACATACTATGGCTTGTCATTCACTCACTTGTTATATTAATCTAATTAAGTTTTTATCATAAATTAGTATCTTAATATTTTTTCACTGACTCACTAATGCCATGTGAAAAATTAGGTATGATTCAATTCTCTTTTAGTGACCAGATATTTATTATATTGTTAACAATTAACTTTGTGATTTTATGCAATTTATTTACATAGAAACTATATTTTACACTTTTTCTTTTGTTTTATACAATATTTGACTAATATCTTATGTAGAAGAATTTAAAACTATTGACACAATTAGTTTTGGTCAGAAAAACCTACATGAAACATCTAATTTTGATCTGAAAAATACTTCTCAAATCTAAATTTATCTAAAAATTTATTTTATTAAGTGCTAGTTTATATATGTGAATCCAAAAGAGTTATAACCGAATTCAAAAAATTATTTTATTGAATATTAATTTTTAAATTCAAAAATTTATATCATAATTAAAACTCAAAATTTAATTATAAATATATAATAAAATATCTTAAAAGTTTTTAGATACATTTATCAATACTTACCTTTTTTTTTTAAACATCATCAATGCTCTATATACAAAACAGTTGAAACACACACACATGTGAATCACAAAAAAAACAAAGCAATGACAAATTCTTCAATCAATAACTATCACAAAGGACATATATTCACTTTTATTATCAGTTAAATTTTTATATTTTCCTTTTTTTTAAATGGCAATCTAACATTGTACACACAAATTTAA
>KE156403.1:368632-386713 GCA_000411055.1 Leavenworthia alabamica
CCGCGTCGAACACAAACACAAAAGGCAAAATACCTTATCGGCCGGCGGCGAAAGAAATAAAGAAGCTTATGTATATGTATAATACTTATACTTACATATATAGTAGAGAAGGTCTCTTGGTCGCTCCATATTTATAAACGAATAAATATGATTGCATCAGTCACATCTTACTGATGAAGCTTCATCTTCTATGGTGTGTGAGAGTAACAAAGGAGACTGCTCTCTACCAACCACATTTTTGGTTGCATCCTCTTTTGCTTTTCCCCAAATCACAGTGTAGAATCCTAAGCTCAAAATCATTGATCCAATGATACTGAACACAACACATATATGGCCAAATCTATATCTGTTATTACTTTCTTGAAAGGCATATAAAGAAACTATAAATGGAAGCTAAGTGTAACATGTAACTAAAGCTAAGTGTTATGTTAGTTTCTTAATCAAGATATAGGAGCTACCTCCCAAGGTAAAGTGCATCGCCGAGGAAAATAACACCCATAGCGACCGCAATGACAATAGACAATGGCTTGAACGATGATATGTAGACTGGACCCTTGAGATGCAGACACCATGTATGTATAACTGAGCCAAATGATGAAACTAAGCCCTGAAACAGAGTATTAATTCCTGAGCTTAAAATAAAGAAGTCAACATATTAGGATTGGTTCGTACCGAGAACATGATTGCAGACAAGGAAACACCCGGTTTAAGCAAAAATGAAGTCAAGTCTTCTTCCACAAATAAACATATTGGTGCTGAGATTAATGTTGCACATAAGTAGTACAAGAACACTACTGTTATTTCTTCAGGGTATAACTCCATAACCCGAGTCTGAAATCATATAGTAGACAACACACATTTTTGTTGAAGTGTTACAAAACAGAGCAAATTAATGTGTTGTTTCATTTATACCTGAAGAATATACCAAACTGAAATAAGAAAATACTGTGTAGCTAGCAAAAGACCACCGATTAGCCAACTCGAATCGAGTGAAGTTAAATGTTGGTAACGCGAAAGAGTAGGTGATGAAGGTGTAAGAGATGTTGAAGTTAGAACTCTTGGACCTTTATAAAGAACAATAAATAAAGCACCAGATATAGATACTATTGTGCCAATGATTTTAGCCTTAGTTGAAGAGCTCCTTAACACTACTTGTTCCATCCTTTATGATCCAACCCAGGAAGCAGAAACAGTCACAGTTAAATGTTAAGATGACACATTGACATACAAACAGTTTTAAACCGAACAGAACAGGGAAGAACCTGAAGATAACGGCGAGGGTGAATGTGAAAGCTGGAGAGAGGTTGCTAATAGCAGAGGCAAGAGTTGGAGAACTATATTCTATACCTTTACAACCAGCTATCACAGACATGAACCTGTTTCTTCAAAGTTAGCAAAAACTCGGTAAATGCTTATATCTAGAAAGTGTATTGTTTACCCAATAAGAGCAAGTAGAAAGATCCTGAAGAAGACAGGTGATTTGGCTGAAGGTAATCTTCTTGACCTGTACATGAAAATTACATTCACATTCTTGAAAATTTATATGGTGGTAAAAATTAGTTCAGTACCTTCCAAAGATTAGGAATAATGGAAGAAGAAGAAGTGTACAACCAATGTGAAGGTAGAAGATAAAGACATAGAAGCTCAATCCTCTTAATGTAGCAGCCTTGAACAGTGTGTTGGATCCAACTGAGAAACACTCTACTGTGATTACTGCAATGAACGGTACAAAATCTCTGTAAAAGTATCGCCATGCAACTGTCGGTTCTCTTGCTCCTCTTGTCATTGTTCTCAGAAATGCTCAGAAGTTAAAGTGAGTTCTTAAGTCATAATGGTATATTATTTTATTTTGATAAATAAGCCTCAAGGACATATTTGTCATCATCAAAACGAGCCAACGAGATGGCAGCAACATTACATCTTCCAGAAACTAAAGCCCTAAAAGAAGGGACACATAGTCCTAACTGAAAGGAAAACAACAAGTTAGACTTAATTGACATAAACTCTTAAATTGAGCAACCGAATCAGAGAGATTTCTACCAAGTTTCCCATAGAACCTTTGCATGTCAAAGAATAACAAAAACACCGGAAATGTCAAGAAACCGCCATCAAGCCAGTAATAGATACAGTAGTCGAACCGGCTAACAATCCCGGTAGGAATGAAAACTAGGAACAAACTGGACCAAAGATCAGAAGCCATCACTACCACTAACCAGCTGAAGAGACAAACACGGATTAGGAACAAGAGCGAACCTAGAGATCCAACTAGAGAGAAGTCATAAAAGACCAACAGTTCTTACATGTGGACGGACCCTAATCAACACAATTTCAGCCACCTACATAGATAAAATTGATGACCTCCACGCAAGAGAAGAACTTAAGTACGAACCCACAGATGTCTGGAACAAAACTCCAATATGTCAAAGAAACTCAAAGCAAGGCTAGTAGATGACTTCACACAATGAATTAGCATCCAAATGGCGAACAGCAAGAAGGAACCTATCACATACCGCACCAACGAAACAAGCAACATCACGCAAGAGAAAGGAATAGCAAAGAGCAAAATCATCACTCAAGGACAGAGATTTGAGGTCTTGCGCAAACAAAAACTCTTGAGCAAGCCAATTCCAAGGATTCAAGCCTCTGAAACAATGACGGAAGCCTACAACTAGAACCTCCAAACAGACAAGAAGCCAAATCCAACCAAAGCAAATGAGTGGATACAAAAGGCAACGAGCCAATGAGCAGACTAACCTAGCAACGTCATAGGAAATCTAACCCAAAATCCAAGGCTAAAACTCTTCCAGACCTATTCAGAAGCAGCTGAATCACTTCAGCACGCCAACACTGACTCAAGAACCAACGAAAATACTTATTATGAAGGATCAGGGATCCATCCCACTAAAAGAAACTCTTTGACCACGAAGCTATACAAATCTACCAAGATAGCTCTAGACCTTCCTTACGAAACAAACTCTATGGCCAAGGAGCTTTTCCTCTTTTTCTCCATCTCCATCTCCAGCTGAAATATCTCCCAAGTTCCAATTGAATGCCCTCCTCCAAACATGAAAATACGAAATATTTCTAACAGCTTCATAACATGGCCGTAAATTCACCTTTTTAACATCATTGCATGAGTCAAAGAAACTGAGACAGAAGAAAAAAAATATATCTTTCTCATATAACCTCAAAATAATACATGAAAAAGGAACAGAAACATTTTATATGTAAAATAGACAAATATAAACATGAACATGGACCATATTTTAAGGATCCATTTAATTAAAAGGTTTAATCTTCTATGATGGTTGTAAGCAGAAAAGGTGACTGCTCAGGACCAGTCACACTTTTGGTTGCATCCTCTCTTGCTTTGCCCCAAATCACAGTGTAGAATCCAATGCACAATATCACTGATCCAATGACACTGTCCACAACACAAATGCAAAATCTATATTCGTTAGTATTGTCTCAACATTTACAGCTAAATACCAAGGAATTGTGGGGACTGTGTTTCTCACACGCGAAAATAATACAGAAGAAACCATAATGAGAGTTCATGTCATTTATAAACCTAGAGTTCAGTTCTATGCTTTTGTCACTACAGATAAAATCTTCTGAATGCAATAGAAAGTAAAACGATGAAAAGAGATGGTACCTCCCAAGGTGAAGTGTATCACCAAGAAATATAGCACTCATGGCGGCTGCAATCGCAATAGACAATGGCCTGAATAAGGAAATGTATACCGGACCCTTCAGATGCAGACCCCAAGTGTGGGTAAGAGCGCTAAATAAAGAAACAAAGACTCCCTGAAAGAAAGTGTTAATTTCTTAGATCAATACAGCATCAGTATTTGAAGAAGATTATATAAGATCTGATTCTCACCGAGTATATGATTGCAACAAGGGAAATATCCGCCTTAAGCACAAAAGAAGTCAAGTTGTTTTCCGCAATAAAACATACTGGTATTGATATTAGTGTTGCAAATAAGTTGTAGAAGAAGACTACTGTTATTTCTTCAGGATATACCTCCATGACCTGAGTCTGAAACCGAAAATTTAGCAAGAGTTTTTCTACAAACCCAAGTATTTTTGCTGGATAGTTTAAGTGCTTGTACCTGAAGAATATACCAGACTGATAAAAGAAAAAAATGTGAAGCAAGCAAGAATCCTCCAATTATCCAGTTTGACTCTGCTGAGGTCAATTGCTTGTGCAGCAAAATGATATGTGATGAAGGTGTAAAAGACATAGCAGCAAGAACTGTTGGGCCTTTATACAACACAACAACCAGAGCACCAGATATAGATAGTATAGCACCAATGATTTTAGCCTGAGAAGCAATGCTCCTTAACATTACATGTTCCATCCTTTACGAGTTACCCAAGGAACAAGTTAGTCATATATATCCACCCAACTTATCTCAGGAAAGAATTAAGGAAGAACATTTATAACCATGATGTTCCAAAAACAAACAAATCTTAAGACATCCAATAAAAGCAAACAGCTTGAGATTTAGTTTGATTAGTGACGAATCATCCTGTTTAATATTTTATCATTGTCTAGACTAATTTCCCAAAACAGAAACAAATGAGAAAGAGGTGGAACCTGAAGATAACGGCAAGTGTGAATGTGAAAGCTGGTGTTAGATTGCTAATAGCAGAGGCAAGAGTTGGGGAACTATATTCTATACCTTTACAACCAACTATCTGCGACATGAACCTGTTCCCCTCAAGTTAAAAAAACAAAACTAGAAATGTCCATAATATAGAAAGAGGACTAATATATATACCCAATAAGCCCAAGTACAAAAATCTTGAAGAAGAGAGGAAACTTGGCTGATGGTAATCTTTTTGACCTGCATATATAAAATAAATTCATATTCTTTGAAAAGTTTATACAGAGGAAAAGAGTGGCTAAGGACATAATAGGTACCTTCCAAAGATGAAAGAAAGTGGAAGAAGGAGAAGTGTTGAAACAACATAAGAGTAAAGAACAAAGACATAGAAGCTCAATCCTCTTAAAGTTGCAGCTTTATACAGTGTGTTTGACCCAACAGTGGTACACTCCACTGCAAACATAGCAACAAATGGCACAACATCTCTGCTGAAGTACCTCCAAGCCACTGTTTCTTCTCCTACTTCTCTCATGGTAGATTTGCTACTTGAAAAAACTCTGAAATTGAAGTGAATTCAGAATCAATCATGTTGTTTATAGGTAGTTAAGTCTATCACGTTTGAGATAAAGTCCATTAGTTTATTTGATAAGTTGATAACCAATAAGTTTGTCAGTGACGATACAAGTTGAATAATTTCTTCATAAGACAAAGACAAAGATCATATTATTATAATATTCCAGGGGACCCATGACAATGAATTTCAGCCATAGAGCTCTAATTGCTTTATCTGATCAATCATCCAACTGAAGAAACCTCAATACACAGCTCAATGATGATTTGTTAATCTTAGATTCAGTTAATTACTTAAAAGTCAAATCCAAGAGCAATCTCATTACTAACCTTTTGATTCATCCAACAATGCAAAAATTAACTTGTTCAAAGGATTCCCAGAGTCGTACCAAGTCTTATAGTTGTACGCGACGGCGAAACACAGTCAGAATCTCACGGATAGATAAATGTCACCTGCTTACCGTTCGATGCTGCCGGCGAGAAGAAGAAAACTAAGCTAATTACATATAATTTGATTTGATTACAATTCGCAACTAAACCGGCCTGTCCACTATGTTTAATTGAAATATAATTTTAACTATTTTTAAAAATTTAGTATTGGTGGAATAATTTTAAAATGCATAATTAAATTTATTGTTAGTAAAAATATTTTAAAAATTAAATTTGAAATCTTACATGAAATTTAAAAAAAAATAGTTAAAATTCAGATATCAATATATCATCATTTAATGTGAATTTAAAAAAAAAAATAACAAAATTTTTATTTCATCAACTATAAATTAGTCACGCTCCTAATAGTGGACTGGATTTGATAACGATGAGACACTTGGGCTAGCTTAGTCAGGCCCATTACGGATCTATCTAATAAAACCAAAAACATAGGAAACTGTCATTTTGTTTTTGTCTTCGGAGTTGACCAACTGACACCAACTCGCTCATCTATGCACGTGGGCCCAAATCTAATAACCTTTTTATTTTTATTTTTATAATTTTATTTTATTTTCTATTTCCACCATTGAAAGATAAAGAGAAAGAGAGAGAGAGTGACCTTTACTCTCTTCTTCCTCTGCAAATCTGACAGATAGAAGAAGAATATAAAAAAACAAACTCTGTTTGACAAAAAAAAAACTCTTTGATTAGGGTTTTTGTGTTATTGTAATTAGAAGATTACTTTAACGTTTTCTCCAGTTAACTTGGAGTTGTTTCTTCTCCAATTGAACTTTGCGATCTTGAAATTAAGGGTTTACAACATGTCTTGGGTTCGATTTACAATTGAGCAAAAAGATGGTAACTTTCCATACCCACCACCGTATTATAAAGACCCAATTCTTTATCCACCGTCTCCTCCTCCACCACCGTCATCTTCCGGTAACAGAATCAGCCCAGCTGTTCTATTTGTAATAGTGATTCTAGCTGTGTTGTTTTTCATTTCTGGGCTTCTTCATTTACTCGTTAGGTTTCTTATTAAGCATCCTTCTTCTACTTCTTCTTCAAGGTCTAATAGATTTCCAGAGATCTCTGTAACTAGTGATGCTCTTCAAAGACAACTTCAACAGCTTTTTCATTTAAATGATTCTGGTCTTGATCAAGCTTTTATTGATGCTTTACCTGTTTTTCACTATAAAGAGATTGTTACTAGTAGTAATGGTGCTGCTCATGAGCCATTTGATTGTGCTGTTTGTCTCTGTGAGTTTACTGAGAAAGATAAGCTAAGATTATTACCAATGTGTAGTCATGCTTTTCATTTAAACTGTATAGATACTTGGCTTCAATCAAACTCAACTTGTCCTCTTTGTCGTAGTACTCTTGTTTCCCCTGGTTTCTCAATGGAGAACCCAATCTTCGATTTCGATGATATAAGAGAAGATGAAGAAAATGGTATGACTGAGAATGGAAGCCAAAAGACAATAGAGATCCAAGAAATCGTTGTCGAAAAAGGAGTTTTACCAGTTAGATTAGGGAAATTTAAGAGACTTGATAATGTTAGTAATGATCAAGATCATAATGGAGAAACTAGTAGTAGTAATTTAGATGCAAGGAGATGTTTCTCAATGGGTTCATATCAGTATATACTCGGTAACTCGGAGCTTAAAGTTCCGTTACCGCGGTTGAAGCCTCAAGATAAAGAGTCTGATGAGACAGGACATTCATCATTAGAAGAGAAAAAGATCAGTAATGTAGCTAAAGGAGAAAGCTTTTCAGTTTCAAAGATTTGGTTATGGCCAAAGAAAGATAAGTTCTCTTCAGATGCTCAAAGAAGATTGCCTTCTTCATCACTTAATGTTGATGATCTTCCAAAACTTCCATGGATGGAGGAAGAAGATCATAAGAAAGATGGAGAATGATTAAAGGTAGTATCTTTTTGTTAAATTTTTCGATATTTAGGGTTTTTACTGATCATAATCATCTGTTGTATCATTATTGTTGAAAAGGGTTTGATTCTACTTCAGTTGAATTATGTGTGTTTAATCATATGAGATTAATCAAATTAAAATTACTCATGTTCAACAATAATGGATTCCAAAGTAATGGAGTGATGCTTTAGCTTTATTTTTAGTATCTTTTTTCTTCACTTTAGGGTCACTTGTTCTCTTTTTTTTCTTTTTTAACTTTATATATTTAAATGTATTATTGCATACTAATGAGTTAGGTTTTATATTGTATAGTTTATTTCTTGATTAGTTTTGGAATTATTAAGTGATATACACTCAAAGTGTGAATAGATAACAAAAGATAACTTTTGACTTATGTTCAAAAACATAATCTAGTCTTTGGTTTTAGGTTATGAGTTTTTTTGGCTAACAAAAATGAAAATTTCCATAAAGTAATTACAGTTAAAGACTTTAATTTCAAAAGTGTTTGGCTCTAATGGTTTATGTTGTTGTCGTAGGGTCGGTCAATGTCTGTTTGACTCTTCTCACTAGGATTTTGATTGATTGCACATAAATAAATAAAACAAGAAAATACTCCAAAAGAGAAAATAAACAATGAGAACGCTCTCATGGACCATATTATGTTTGATAATGTGGTAATAGACTAATAGTATTTTTCTTTCTTTAAATTCTTATTTCTCATAAATCGTAACACGCACGGACCAACCTATTGTATAATATGGGCTGGTATTGAATCTTCAATTGCTCATTATAAACAATGAGAACGCTCTCATGGACCATATTGGGCTCATGACGACAACAATATGATGAGTCTTGACGACAAAGAAAGAAGTGACTCTTGTGTCATTGGATTTTATTATAAACATCAACTTGAACTCTTCGTCACGTTAATTTGATAATTTCAACTAATGTATACACTTATTAACTTCTCTAACCAAAGTTTAGGCTCTTAATCAAAGTTAAAAAAATTACACGTTGGTAAACCAAAAGGATAATAGAGTTTTTTTTTAATAGTTTTTAGGGTTTTATGTTTCTATTATAAATAGAGTTCTTAGATCTCTTGTATTATTCAAATGGTTTTTTTTGTTAAAAGTATTATTCAATTTTATTGATGAATTAATGGAAATATTATTTTTATAACCATTGTAAAGACTGATAAATATTAACAAATTCATGATATTTTGTGAAAAATCATGAGAAAAGTATTCTTAACCTCTATAGCTTCCACCTTACATTAATATGTTGTCCATATTCCATAATATTTGACCAAAATAAATATATTTTACTTTAAAATGTACAATATCTATGTTTGAATTTTTTATTTATTTATTTTTGTAATTTTGGAAATACAAAACGTTGAATTCTGAAGTTTGAACGTTAACATTTACTACTAATTAAACCGGAATTACATTGAAAACCATCTTGAATATGAAATGTACTATTAATGGCAAATCAGTAATTTCATTAATATAATCCTGACGTGGCGGCGCGTAACAACTAAGTACGGACTTAACAGAAAATTCTGTTATAAATTTTCATGCATGATAATTAAATGATAAACAATGATTAAAATAAATTATAATTGTTTAACTTTTATTAATTTATAGAAAAAAATTATTGGTTAATTAATTAAAACAATAAAGATAAAATTAATTTTTTTACTAAATATTTATTTTAAAAAAATCTAAAACGACGCTTCATTAAAATAAGAGTATTAGACACAAACGTTCTCTTAACTGTCAACGTAAATTACTTTGATTCCTTTTATTGGAAAAATAAAATCTCAAAAGTATTAAGGAAATATATATATTTGACTACTTGACTCAAACGTCGTTTCACTCGTATCTCAATTTGATAAAATCTCACTCTATATATATTTTCAAAACTCTCTCTCGATTAAGTTGGTTATTTTCTTCTACTCATCGTCTTCTTCATCAAGCTCTTTTTTAAATCTCTCTCGTTCGATTTCACAATGGTTGATGCTAAGCAAATACGTTTCATCGTTGGAATTATCGGTATACACGATCTCTTTCTCAATCGATTATTTTCTTATTCATATTGTATCCGATCATGCGTTTTTTGAGCTTGATTTTAATGGCGGTTTTATTAATCTAAACGTTATCTGATTTGAAACTTGTATAGATATAATCGTTATAGATCGATCTTCACGATCATCATGTATTTGTTATGTATCTATAAGCTTGATTCTAATGATGATGTTATTTGATACATACTTCTTCTTCATGATTGATTCATTCGTTTTGTTTGTGTGTTTAAACTCTATTTTACTGGCGCTTCATCGTTATAATGTTGATCGATCTTCATGATCATCATCATGTATTTATTGTGTATTTATAAGCTTGATTCTAATCAATAACTATGAATCTATGATTTGTTCGATCAACAGTTCTTATATAGATGAATTAGTTAGCATATAATTAAGCCATAACTATGTGATTAATTAACAACATTTTCTCTTGTTTAATATGCAGGGAATGTTATTTCCTTTGGTCTCTTCGTTGCACCACTGTAATATATACCTTAATTAATCCTTGTGTTTATAATATACGTCTAGATTATATTAATTAATGTTATTATATAATTTAACTTTGGTATATAAATATTTATTTATAGGAAGACATTTATAAGGATAATAAAAAAGAAATCAGTGGAAGAGTTTCAATATGTGCCATACATAACAACAGTTATGAATTGTATGTTATGGGTATTTTATGGTCTTCCTGTGGTTCACAAAGATAGTATTCTCGTTTCCACCATTAATGGCGTTGGTTTATTTATCGAAGCTATTTATTTAATTATCTACTTTATTTACTGTGGTCACAAGAAGAACTTTCGAGTAAGTTTAAATATTATTCATTATTATTAATTAAATTATGATTTTTATTTTGATGATTTCATTTTTATTGTTTGTGTGTAGAGGAACATATTGGGACTCTTAGCTATTGAGATTATAGCTGTAATGGTTATTGTTCTCATTACTCTATTTGCAATTAAAAATGAATTTGCTAAACAAACTTTTGTTGGTGTGATTTGTGATATCTTCAATATTGCTATGTATGCTGCTCCTTCATTGGCTATTGTAAGTTTTATTTTAATGATTAAATTATTATTGGTTTATATAATTAATTTTTGTGTTTTTAATATTTGATAATTTGGTGAATTTAACAGAAGAAAGTGATAGAAACGAAGAGTGTTGAATACATGCCATTCTTATTGTCTTTTGCTGGTTGTGTTAATGCTGCTGTGTGGACTTCTTATTCATTGATCTACAAAATCGATTACTACGTTCTTGTAAGTGAAAGTTTTGATTTGTTTTTTTATTTTTGATGTTTGATGAATATAATTAAATCACAGGTAAGTAATGGTCTTGGAACATTATTGGGAGCTTCACAATTGATAACATATTTTATTTACTACAAATCAACTCCAATTGAGAAGACTGTGAAACCATCGGAAGTTGAGATTCCGGTGCGAGAGAGAGTTTGAAGTTTTTTTTGTTTTGTTTACGTACACATTTGTGTGTATGTGTAAGAATTTTTATCTTTGTGGTAGAATTTTAAAATAGACTTTTTAATTGTTTAGTTTCTACATTTTTTAATTTTAAATAAGTTTTGTGAGACTTTTAATTGACAAGCAGTATAATTTAATATACTTATAATGCTAGTTATTGTAGTAATGGTAACTCATATAATAGTTTTTTTATCTAATAAATAAATAAAATATTGAGAGTGACTAGGGCAAATTTGGCAACTATTGAACCAAACAAACAGAAAATATCTGAAGGATTTCGAAAATTAACAAAGACAAAACCTATGACAAGATCATAGTATCATAAACTTCTGATAATAGTTTTTTTTTTTTTTAACCACAATATCCTAAAACCTGTAAAAGTCTCCTGAAAATTCTCAACCAACAAAGTCAAACATAACCAAAAAAAAAAAAAAGATTACTCTCCTATGAAGATCTCATGTTTCTCACTTTCTCCAAGAAATTTACTGTTTCACCTTCAAGTTTCACTTTCACTTCTTCAGTCATTCTTCCTTCACAATCATCAACTAACATTCTCATCTCCTCCAGCTTTTTCTTCACATCTTCTATCTCCTTCTTCCTCTCTTCAGTTTCAGCTTTCTTCTCCTCTCTTCTCTCATTAGGATACTTGAGTCTGAATTTAACAGTTGAATTAGAACCAAACGGAGATTTCTCTTGCGAACATTCAAAAGCTTTCTCTCCATCAGCTACAGCCAAGAAAGCAACACGGCCACTGAAGTTGTTGTAGAACATATCAGTTCTCTCTTTGTCCAAAGCTCCAAACTTTTCATATATTTCAATTAGATCTTCCTTTTTAGGTAAACTCGAACCAGAACCAAATGTAACATATAGCTCAGCTCCTGCAAATTTCTTCTTCTTCTCGGATTTTTCAGTCTCCTTTCGAGTTTCTTCTTCCTCATGCTTAGATTTCTTCGGTTTTTTCTCTTTCTTCTTAGACTCACTCGACACTTTCAAGGTTTCTTCTTCTTCTTCTTCATTCACCTGCTTCTTACGTTTTCGCTCGTTTGAACCTTCTTCTTGTTCCCCTTGCTTCGACTTCTTCGTTTTTCTCTCTTTATTTCTCGTCTCATACTCATCTTTTGCAACTTCCTCTACCTCCTCTTCTTCCAGCTTTGCTTTAAGCTTCCGATCTTGTCTCTCTTTATCCTTAATCTCAGGTTTACTCATCTCAATCAATTCTTCCTTTTCTTTATCTGATCTCTCATAATAACTCCGTAAAAACTTGTAATTGGCTCCATCATGATATGTAAAGCTTCTATAGATGGTCATGAACTCTCTTACCATATCTCTTAAGCTACTGTTTCTTGGATATTGTATACCAAGAGCCGATACACGAATCAGATCTCGTAATTCCATTGTTGTAGCTCCTAATCTCAGAAACTCAACAGCATTACTCACTTCCTCTGATCCTTCTTGATGACCTAAACCACTCTCCAACTTATCCTCCACCAATGCCAGGGCGAGGCTACCACTAGCATCTCCCATCTGCTCACTTGAAACTTTGTTCTTTCTTCTCACTTTCCTTGGAAAATCTGATAAGTACTCGGGAGATAGATACTTACTCTTCTTCCTTTCTCTCTTCGATGTTTCTCTCGGAGTAGTCTCACCATGTCCAGAACTCCTTTCGACACTAGATGCATCAACTCTGACTCTTTCCCGTAGTAAAGATAACGGAGTTGAATCAAGATCTGTTTCCGTATCCGAAACCTCGTTCTTCACAGTCTCTTCTCTGTCTCCACTACCATCATCATCATCAACATCCCTTTTCTTCTGCTTCTTCTTTCTCGAAACAGTTCTGCCTTTACTACTTCCTCCCTCTTGCTTCAGACCAGTATCTTCAATAGCCATAACATCACTCATTCTTCTCCTTCTCGGTGAAGCACTAGTTAAATTTTCAACTTCCTTAAGACCTTTGAGTTTTTTCTTCACATTCTCTGGTTCCGTCTCAAATATCACCTTAGCAGCTGACTCATTCTCCATTATTTCAGCAATACTCTTCTGCTTCCTTCTATGAACAAGCCTAAGATCAGGAAATCCAGAACTGTCATCTAAAGATCTCTCAACAGACTCTTCAGGATCCAAACCTACTTCTTCTTGTTCTACACTAGAACGTTTAGCTCCCNGAGTCCTTGCACTAACTGAGGCTCATGATACTCAGTCAAACCATAACCTCGTTTACACATATAAAACGCAGATACCTTCCTTTTCAATACTTCCAGTTCAAGCAAACCATTAAAACTAACAGTCTCTGCAAAACCTTTAACATCTTTAAGAATCTCTCCATGTTTCCCACTAAGCAAAGCCGAAATGATTTCTCGTCTAAGATCACGAACTAAAACTCCTTTCTTAATCCCAGCATTGTTAACTTCTCTTGTTTGAAACTTATGTTTTACTTCAACACAATCACATACCAAAACACGTTCAATGTGTTTACCAATTTCTTCAACAGCTTCTTCTACAGCGAGGATAAAGCTTCTTGAATTGCTTACTTTAGAATACTCTTTGAAATTCTCAGCAAATGGCTTCAACTGTGAGGAACCACACCAAGCAAATGTACCATCTCCGAAATAAGCCACAAGTAATTTCCCTTTTTGCTTAATATATAATGCTAAATCTGAAGCATCTGATGTATCGTAAATCTGACCTGGCCACCATGGATGATTCTTGATTTTACCCCATACAAAATCTCCAACACAGTATCCATACTTTTCTTCATCATCATCATCATCATCATCATCACCATCATCATCATCATCATCATCATCACCGTCTTCATCATCTTCTTCATCATCATCATCTTCTTCGTCTTCTTCATCTTCAACAATCTCCTTATCTTGCTTCAATTTCAGTAAAGATGAAACTCCATTCAACACACAATCTTCAATAACTCCAGATTCGTTTAAATTCTTCCTCTCATCTTCATTTGAAACCCTAACACTGTTTTCTTGACCATTATTATCATCGCCTAGAGTTTTCTCAGCATTATCACTTTCTGTTGAACAAGGTTTAGGTCTTGTCTCTTCTTCGCTTCCTAAAGAACCTTCCATTTCCAAGTTTTCCCGAGAAAATCTGAGAAAAAAACTTTCTCGCCGACTTTAGAAATATTTCTTTTTAAAATCAGAAAACGACAAACTAATTAGAAAAAAAACATCAACCTAACACTCAAAAATTAAAAACCTTCACTTCGAAAAATATCCCAAGAAAACAAAATCAAATTATAAATTAAGGTTAAATCTTTATGAAAAAATCAACAACAAACAAAAATATCTACAGACAAGAAGAAGAACAAAAAAAACAGTTACCTAATCTGAGCTCGAGCGAAACAGAAAAAACAAGTTTCGAACAGTGAACGAATCCTCAAAATTTTCTTGTAAGAACAAAACAGAGAATCAAAAGACACGGAACCTCAGAATCTTACGAGAAACTTTTTTTTCTCTCTCTATCTGAGATTTGAAGAGAAAATGAAAGAGTTGAAACGCGGCTCAATTTTTGTTTCCCTTTTGGAAAATTAAGGGTAATTTCGTCATTTACAATTTCTTGCTTACTTATCTTTTTTTAAGAATGAGACAACAACGTTGGCACGTCACACAGAGAGACTACGAAAAGTATAAAGACCTACGCGAGTATATAACCTAAACTTACTCGCTCATATTGGTTTTCAAATACTTACGTGGCGGATATCTAACGGAGATATGAAAACACGCGCTTTTGTACGCAAGTAAGATAAGAGATAGGGACTCTTCACATGCTTCAGATGATTGACAGCTGTAATTTTCTTCAACAGCTTAATTAGCAGTTGTAAATTCTGGTATGGTACTTAAATATGCCGTTTCAAGTCGTTTAATTATGATGATGGTTACGCTAGGCCCATGCTTAGTATACTGGGCCGTTTCAGGTTTAATGTTTATTTTTTATTTTGTAATTGGACTCTAGTTGATTAGTCTTTTCTAATCAGAGAATTTAAACATAATAAGAGTTAAGAAGGGCCCATTTAATCATCGTCTAACATAAAGCCCAATAAGCTTGAAAAAGCATTTAAATGGCTTATTACAGACTCGAACCTTTTTATTCTTCATAGAACCAAATCACAAATTGATGAGTGGCTCTTAAGCAGAAGTAGCTCCAAGCTTTGCAGCAATAGCTCCAGCTTCGGTTAACAGCGTAACCAACTTACCATCTTTGTTTAAGTTTGTTGTTACTATAAAAACAATGAAAAATCACATTTTGGTTTAGACTAACAAACAAAATCAGAGGTCTACCAAAGAAAATTGCTTTATATATGTTACCATCGCAGCCACCGATGTGCTTTCCTCCTATAAACACATTAGGTACGGTGCGTTGTCCTGTCCATTCTGCAAGAGCTGATTGAATTTTGCTACCATCACCTGTATTACATAACCACATGATCATAAGGTTCTACAGAAAACAAATATCAATGGGTTTCATGAACAAAAACCTATACATGGATCAAAAGGCTAAACTTGGATCTTTATAAAAAGAAGAGATACTTTTCTCAATGAACAAAATCTATACTTGGATCAATGTAATACACAGTTAATTTGTTTGTATAAGTGGTTAATTAGCTTAATGATCATATGCTTTCTGACAAAAATTTTGACTCATGGAAGAAAAAAAAACACATCATCATAATGAGATCCCAGAGAAAACAGAGAAATTTTCATATACAAAACCTAAACTTGGATAAAAAAAACATAAACATGAATCTACAAAAGAAAGCAGAAACTTTTACGAAATATATACTCTGATCAGTAAACCTAAACTCAAATCACAGAGCATAAGCAATAGAACTTTATAAAAACAGAGAAATTTTTGACCATGGGTTCATAAACTCATATCTCAATGACCAAGCAAGATTAAGATTAACCAAAATTAGTGAAATTTACTTTCAGTGTCGAGCTCAGTGGCTATGAATTTAGCTCCCAATTGCTGCAAAAGCTCCTTCACTCTCACACAGTATGGACAATAACTTTTACTGCAAATTTCAAATACACCACCACAGCCCACAAACATTACTTAAATTACAGATCAGAGTACTCACAAAAGCGTCTAGATTAATCCATTTATGCTTAATCTTCTATATATATTTCAATGTATATTCACTTTAAACCATATTTAAAGAGGCATAGATACAGATTCGAAGATTCACAAACATACATATATAAATCGAGAGAATAGAGAATAATGATGATGAACCTGAAAACAACGACTGGATTGTTTTTAACAAGCTCCTGGGCCTTTTGCATCGCCATCTTCTTCGAGATTGAGAAACCCTAATAAATTTCTCTTGTTGATATCGATCTCTTGGAGAAATTATTATTAGGAGTATGCTTTATAACGACGCAATCTGTTTATTCGCTTTTGAAACGCAATCTTATTCGATATTGGTCGTCGATTTTGAAATCGTAATTTATTAATGTTCTATTTTATTTATTCATTGGGCTTTTTTTCTTTATTGGGCCTTCGTATTACCTAGATATCTCATGATTTATTACCTTAACATTATATTGTATACAATACATTAAGATCTTTCATGCTTATAAAAAACACAAAACACACATACGATTCTTAATCTAAAGATACATAAACTCATCATGCTACGACAGCCCTCGGCTGAGTTTCATGACCCTTAGTAGTAGTAGTATCATGGGCCGCCTTAGTAGTATCATGTTGTTTAACTTCTTGGGCCTTACTTTGCACATGCTGGCCCATTTCTTTACCCTTCTGTCCAGCGTAGCTAACCACATCAGCCATTCTCCTCTTAGCATACTCCAATTGCTCTGGCACAGTCCTCCTGGTCCCACGGAGATAGTTCATGACCCATGATATTGAACTAAGCCCAGTTAGCCCAAACATTCCAGAGGTCAAAAAGCCCGTTACCGCAAGCCCAATAGTTATAGCCGCTGGGACTATTACTGGGCTGAAAAGGAGGAAAAGTGGTATAGCCACTAATAAACCGATCACTGAACCGGCTAAAAGTAAACCGGCTAAAGTAAGCAGCGTTCCGACAACAGGGACTCCAATCAAAAGAGACAATATCTTCAAAAAATTATGGTTAATTAGTTAACAATTATTATATTTAAATATAAAACAAAATAAGTTTATATTTGCATGTAACCATTTTTACGTAATCTTATAAAAATCATTAGAATAAGATCAAATTACATAATCTAGATACTCTAATTCCAAGAATCATTTCATAAGTTTATACTCATTTAAGATTAAGAAAAATGTATTTATCAAAGAGATGTTACTTGGGTTTTAGATGGACCACTTTCAGGCATCGTACTCTTGTAACCACCGCCATAACCACTGGCACGGTCACCTTCATAAGGCGACTGATACTGTGAATACCTATCAGGACGGTCGACACCGACACGATGTGTATCAGACATTTTAGGATAATAATGAGAAAATGTTTATTTGTAATAGAAATAGAAAAGTTTGGAGTTGGTTTATTTATAGAAAGAGTTGGAGTGATGAGAAGAGGACACATAAGAAGGTGAGATGTTATAATAGTAGAGGTGTGGCTTTGCATGATTTCCAAGTTTCAACATTTTTCTTCTTTTTATTTTAATTTTTTTAATTGTATTTCACGAGATTTAAATTATGTTTTTGCTTTCTCTGCTGACACGAATTTAAAAATAAAAATTCAAAGTTTTTGTGTGTTTTAATATTTCTGTTAGAGTTTGAGATAGCTTAATTTATATAAATAAGAATTTAATATAATTTTTATTTAGACACAAATAATTGTAAAATTGTCATTTAATATACCTTTTAGTTACGCTTATAATTTCTGTGAATATTAATGTGATTAAATTTCTGGTTATGATTTGGTATTGATGATTAACCGGGAATGAATTGATTGGTATTGTATTGGTTGAATGGTTACAGCAAACCAGAGAGAATGTTGAAGT
>KE156404.1:814-14595 GCA_000411055.1 Leavenworthia alabamica
CAGAGAGTTGGCAGCTTTTTCTCCTCAGTTCCGTATCTTCTCTCGCGATTCCACGTCTCGCCGACATCTTCGAGCTTCCAACTTCGCCGACTCGGGAATCTTCCTCCCTCACCTTGTCGCTTCTATGGTTTCCCCTTCCTCTTCCTTAATGCTAATTACTTTATAGTTCTCAAATTCACCGAGTAATCATTCAACTATGAAATCAGGAATTTAGGATTCCAAATTAGTTAGATTATATTCAAATTTGCTGAAGTCTCATTGCAATTTACTGACATTTCAATCGTTATTAAGTTATTCAGTATTGTTTCAGGAAGAAGTTGAGGAGACTTACATTATGGTGAAACCTGATGGCATACAACGAGGCCTTGTAAGCTATTTTGAGTCAACCTTGGAATGTGATTGCATTGCTCTATCTCTGGCTTTAAACACTGTATTGACTCCTTTGAATTTTTCTTAGGTTGGAGAAATCATCTCTCGTTTTGAGAAGAAGGGATTCAAACTTATTGGACTCAAGATGTTTCAGTGCCCAAAAGACTTGGCTGAGGTAATCATGACTTATATTACTTTCACTACATTAGTGCAAGAGACTCATATCTTGTTTCTTTATAACTGGCAGGAACACTATAAGGATCTTAGTGCTAAATCATTCTTTCCTAACCTGATTGAATACATCACTTCAGGCCCTGTTGTATGTATGGTACGGCTTTTACTAATACACCTCCTAGTCGATTTTTCAACATGTAATTTGATTACTTAATTGCTTGTGTGTGTGTGTTTTAAATCTTGTAAAGGCTTGGGAAGGTGTTGGTGTTGTTGCTTCAGCCAGGAAGCTAATAGGGAAAACAGATCCTCTTCAAGCTGAACCTGGTACTATAAGAGGAGATTTTGCTGTACAAACTGGAAGGTTGGGCCTTTAACACCTTGTAAGCATTAAAGATGATTATCATTGTTTGATAATTATATCATGCAATTTTTACAGGAACATTGTTCATGGAAGTGATAGTCCTGAAAACGGCAAGCGTGAGATTGGTGAGATTTCTTGTTTCTTACATAACTCGTATCTGATTTACACCTATTAGTCTATTACTATCACTTCTTCATTGACTATTGTGGTTGTGGTATAGCTTTGTGGTTCAAAGAGGGAGAGCTATGCGTGTGGGATTCAGCTCTAGCTTCATGGCTAAGGGAGTGATCATTAAGAAGACGATTCAATTGTAATGTTCTAAAAAGAAATTTCCTTACTTATTTTTCTTGTTACTAAGCAATGAGCTTTGATCTTGTGTTCTTGATTTTGGCGGCAATATAATAACTGTCACTGTATGGCTTTAACCAACTTCTTGAATCTTCTTATATCCTTGATCACTTGTTATGTAATCATTGAGTTAAAGCTTTTCCAACGACTTGAGCTAACAACACTAATCGTTTCTAGTGCCATTTTTTCGGTCTGAAGAAGTGAATTAAGTCCTTTAATTATAATTATAATGTTTTCTTTGTAATTACTAATTAGTTTGCTAAGCATAGTGATTAGTACTACTAAAATTTGTTATCTACTTAAAACGACGCCGTTCTGAGAGTATAAACGAGAGACCAGTGAACGTTTGATCTTTGAAGCATCTCTTCTCTTCTGTCTCTTTTTTTTTTCTCTGGTAATTTGATTATGTTGAAAACGACGATTTCTCCAATTTTCTCATCGTTTACAGGTAAACCCAAGACTTCGAGGTTGATTTTTAAAGCCTTTAAAGTCGTTCTACAAGATACCTCACCAAGTGCTCGACGAAATGCGTCAACCAATCTTACCACGTTACACCAAGGTCCACCAACTTCAGCCTATGTTCATCTTCCTTTCTGTCGTAAACGCTGCCATTATTGTGACTTCCCTATCTTAGCTCTAGGTTCTTCCTCTTCTTCAACCAGACAGTCCAATGTCTACCAGGAAGGAAAAGAAGATGACCCTCGAATCACAAACTATGTTAATTTGCTCATTAGAGAAATAAAAGCGACAAGAACTGATTTTGATACGAACCCGAATTTAGAAACGGTGTTTTTCGGTGGTGGGACACCTTCACTTGTTCCTCCAAAGCTTGTTTCTTTGATTCTGGAAACATTGAGTTTGAATTTTGGGTTAAGTCCAGATGTTGAGATATCTATGGAGATGGATCCAGGTACGTTTGATAGTCATAAACTGAAGGAATTGATGGAATTAGGAGTGAACAGAGTGTCTTTAGGAGTTCAAGCATTTCAAGATGAGCTTTTGAAAGCTTGTGGAAGAGCTCATGGTGTCTCCCAAGTATATGAAGCAATAGAGTTTGTTAAAAAATGTGGAGTTGAGAATTGGAGTATGGATCTTATTTCTTCTCTGCCTCATCAAACATTGGAGATGTGGCAAGAGAGTTTGAGATTAGCAATTGAATCACAACCCAATCATGTTTCTGTGTATGATCTGCAAGTGGAACAAGGCACAAAGTTTGGAAACTTGTAAGTGTATATGGTTCAAGTTTGCTTAATGATGATGCTTTAGATTTTGATAGTAATCTAAACAGTAACCAATTGAGTTCATGAACTTGTGTAGGTACACTCCAGGCCAATCCCCTCTTCCTTCAGAAACACAATCTGCAGAGTTTTATAAAACAGCATCATCAATGCTCTGTAGTGCAGGTTATAACCATTACGAAGTCAGCAGTTATGCTAAAGACGGCTTCAAGTGCAAACACAACTTAATATACTGGAAGAACAAACCATTCTATGCTTTTGGTTTAGGTTCTGCAAGTTATGTTGGAGGGTTGAGGTTTTCAAGGCCAAGGAGGCTTAAGGAATACACAAACTACGTCGCTGACTTGGAGAATGGTAAAGCAAACTGGTGTGGAAATGATAATGTTGATCTCAAGGATGTTGCAACAGACATTGTAATGCTATCTTTCAGAACATCTAAAGGGCTTGAACTTAAGAAGTTTGGAGAAGCTTTTGGCAGTGAAGTAGTAAGCTCAATCTGTAAAGTGTATGAGCCTTATGTAGAGAGTGGGCACATTGTTTGTTTGGATGATAAGAGAAGAGAATTGATGAGTGATGAATTCAAAACCTTAGTTGCAAATGATGAAGTGAAGATTGAGGATCATGTAAGGTACCTTAGGTTGAGTGATCCAGATGGTTTCCTCCTCTCTAATGAGTTGATATCTCTAGCTTTCAATGTTGTAGCTACTTAAATTTTTCTGGGATTGATCAATTATATGAGAAACTCAGGCATGTAATACAATGGTTTATACTAGTGACCAAGATGTTAAAATGTTTAATACTTTTGTTTAGATGTTAAAACTTGTGTTTATCTTTAAATAAACTATACATATTTTATTAATTTTTTATTTGACCATACATTTCTCAATGGATAAAAACCATGTTTATTTGTTGGTTAAAGAATATCATGTTCACATTGGTATTATTTTATTACAGATTAAAAAATATTAAGCTGAGAGGAAAAAGTATGAATTTAGTTAAGTGATGCTTGACACATTTTTTTTTGTTTTCATTATTTTTATTTTAAAATATATTTATATAGGTAATACGGTTGGGATAATACGCGTGGGATAATACGCGGGAAAGAAGAAGAGGTGGTTAATGTATTATGAAAATAAAAAAAAGATTTGATTTGGTTAAATCTGTTGTCAACGACGACGACGACGTGTTTACCTCTAATGGTTTCTCCTTCTACTTTGTCTCTATATTACAACTGCATTTCCCTTATCTCTCCTCCAACATCAACTTCTTTCTCTTGATCTTGATATTGTTTGAATATTTCATCTTTGCTTTTGATCTTTAACAATGGCGTCGGTAAGAAAAAACAAACACTCATCTCTTCAAGTTTCTCTCTTATGATCATTCTCCCAAAAAAATTTATAGCTTTATTCATCTTTAGTAAATACTCTGTTTCATTGGTTTCAGGGAAATAAAGGGAAGCCATTGCCAAAGTTTGGAGAATGGGATGTGAACAATCCAGCATCAGCTGAAGGATTCACAGTCATTTTCAGCAAAGCTAGTGATGAGAAGAAGACCAAGAAAGGTTCTGGCACTGGTCCTAGTAATCTTGTTTCACCTCAAAGAAACCAAAACTCCAATCAAGACAATCACCATGATTCCCAAGCTCCGAAATCTAAGGTACTTTTTTCCTCTTCACATTCAACTTCTATATACAGATAAGCTCATTTGATTTCCCTAAAAACACACTGATTGCTTACCTAATTTATGTATTCTTTGATCAGAAGAAATGGCTTTGCTTCTGAAATCCAAAGGCTTAAGGAAGATTGAAGTTAGCAGAGAGATCTCAAACAAAAGGCCTAACTGTTAAAAAGGCCATACATCTCAGCATTTTTCTTCTCTGTCTTCTGCTGTTAATATTCTTTCTTTTTGCTTGCCAACATTGAATATAAAATGTATCTTCCGATTTCATCTAAGAACTTGTTTTTTTGATGGATATAATATTTTGAGACTACACATAATGCTATTCTTCATATCGATGAAACAAGACTGTTATATGGCTTCTGTACTTGCCTTTTAATAGTTTCAACCTCTCTAAACACTAACAAAATTAACATTCAAGTTTATGAGACGAGCACGAGCATTGAAGTTTCAGAGCATTAAACCTGAAGCATTTGTAGTTAAAAGTATGCTGAAAACAGAATCTGTGTAAACTGGGATTACAAGATTTGATCCCACCATGTATCTGAAAGAACCCAAGGCCATGTTTCAGAACAGTGAACTCCTTATGAATGGTGGTCCAAAGAGGCTAACAACACTGCACCACACAATCATAGCATATACATGTGTACAGACATAGAAGAAGGCAAAACCATCTATGTACATACAAGTTGTTTGGTTCTTCATTCTAGCAATACTTTTGAGATTCAAATATGAACAAAACAAGACAGAAAATTCAGGAAAATAATTTCAGACGAGACACCAAACCAACGGAAGAAGAACAATGCATAAAACAGGACATGCTTCCATTAGATAGTTATAGTTAAAGCAAGAGAGAGAAAAAATTATTCAGTGAGAATCCTGTGAACAAGTATTGACTTGCTAGATAGATATAGTTTGGAGACTATAATTTACCTAAACGTTTCTCTTATAAACTCCAAAACCAAAAGAAGAGTTTCATCCTAAGAACTGAAAAGCCTATGATGGTAAAGACAAAAAGTATCCCTTACGCAGGCTTCTTAACATTTGGTGTCAATTCCAGTTGTCATCTTCATTTCCATTGGCCTCAACTTGAGGAGCTTCTTCAGGTTGGGAGCTGCTCAACAAGAATGTAGGCGGTATGGAATGATCAAATCTACAAGCTGGACCAAATTTGCAGATGCCATATCGGCTGTAGTGTGTGCACATGTTTTGATCCTGAAATGTTAAAGAAAAAGGGATTTAAAGTGAGTTATGGATCATGAATCATGAATCCTGTCCTGAATCAAATTCACCAGAAAGATCCAGAAAAAACTCACAGGTCTTAGGGGCAAACCCTTGTCATTGAAAGAGGAAGGAGCTTGCTTTGGCAATCGATTTTTCGGATGATGGTATTTGCATTTATACTTGAACTTACAGTCTCCAGTTTTAAGATAAAAAGTGCACTCTGGTTGATCCGGACGTTCTGGGAATTCCTCAACAGATATCTGCTCTTGATATTGTGATACTGAACTAGTTTCAGCCAATGAATTGTTGCCCTGGTATGTGGAAGGAGGAAGCACACTTCTTTCTGGTGGATAGACAGAAGACGCCTACACAAATAAGAATGAGATACTTCAAAAGAAAAATGAATCGAAATAAGTAATGCAAAGATAGAGCTGAAGTTAACTACCTGATACCCATTCCACTCGGAAGCTTGAGATGAAGCTCCACGATTTGGTGGATACATGGCTGGAATAAAAGGAGCAGTACCAGAACCATTCATATATCTCGATGAAGACCAGGAAGCTGAACTTACTTGGGATGGGGCCTTTGGTGAAAAAGATCCAACGGATCCACCATTATTACCACAGAACAAGGGAGAATCAACTTCTCCAATGGCTGTAGGATCAGGATGATTAAATTTGCAGTCAGCTCCAAACTTGCAGGAGCCATTACGCATGTAGAAAGGGCATTCTTTCTCTCCCTATCAATAGCTTACACTATTATACCTTTTCCATAAGGCTGTTGTAAAATAAAATGCTAGAATTGTCTAGACCAATAAATGATATACCGGTCTTATAGGAAGGCCAAGGAAGTTAAGCTCTGGTCTTGAGGGCAAAGAAGTCTGTTCTTTCATGTGGCTGAATCTACAAGACTCTCCATATTTGCACCCTCCAGTCCTAAAGTAGTACTGCAAACCTCGGAATTGAGGGATAGGTAGGATATCAGTAGACAAATTTCAAAATAAAACGCGGAATAAATGGAGATAACAAACACATACAACAACAAAAATGAGACTAAATAGTGCACTTCCCATGGAGAATCATAGACTGATATGTCTATCTCCTTAAACCAAGATAAATTATTTCGATTTAAGATAACAGAAGACTTATCATCAACCTTTTATAACCAAGCACCTAACTAATCAAAGAATTTGCCATGTCAAGGAGAGCAACTACACTAGAAAACTTTATTGTTCAATGTCTGGTGAACACACAACTAATGCAACGGGAAAAGCTTTTGTAATCACAGTCATAATGTTTGAAGGAATTGTGGGCATAGCAACATAATAAGATACTCAAAGGAATGCAACACGAGAAGAAAATGATACAAACAGTGAAACAGTGAAACAAAGCTATTATTACTATTTACTTAAGTCACATATTAACTAAGGGTTAGTAGGAGAATAACCATGATTTATTTAGGTTTTCTCAAGTCTCATCTATATATATACATATTATCTAAGAGCATTAGAAAGTTTTATCAAGGATTTGGTCAAGAGAAAAGGGGGAGTGGGAGGAGCTCCATTATATAACTCCTCAAGGTTTCTTTGTAATTCGGTTCTTATTATCAATATAATCAGTTTTTATTCACAAACCGTATCAGAAAACAATGTAATATTGCTACACAAATACAAAGGAAAGACATATAACCTTGCACTCTATGAGCTTTGGATTCTCCACATCCTCTTCTCTTTCCCTTACTTTCTCCCTACCAATCTTCATATTAACGAAACATTAGAATAGCAAATAAGGATAAAAAACATTAGATCTTCGTTTATATTAATATAGTCCTTTTTCTTATTCTTATACTACATAAAGACTTCAAATCTTAAAACGGAAACACCAGAGCATTAGAAAACGAATCAAAGTCATAACTAAAATCTAAATTGGTTCCACTAAATGAAGTAAACATAGATACACACATGCACTATCATTTTATTTTTCTCTTTTGCCATTTAAAGTTTAATCCTTTTACCTTAAGCTCAACAAAAAAAAACCCAATTAAGAGTCAATATCATCTCAGCAAGAGCAAAGAGATTAAATTTTGAGTGAAAAATTGAAAATTTAAACATGCAAAAGATCATACTTGAAGTTTCTTTAGAACAGGGTGATTAAATTTGCAACTTGATCCGTATTTACAGCTCCCTGTTCTCATATAAAACGAACAATCCTCTGCATCAGGTCTCAATGGAAACATCATCATTCTCTTCTCAATCATACTCTCACGCTCGCTTCCATCTTCTTCCTCCTTATGATTCCTCGAATCCGTTTCTTCAGAGACACTAATTGGCACACTCAGTTCTTTCTCAGCTTCATTTAAACCCACATTCCTAAGATGATCACTTAGCTCCTCAGAAACGTGATTGAGATCAGACGGAACCTGATCAGCAACGGTGGTGGTCTCATCGAAGGAAGATTGAGAAGGTGGTTTCGGATCCGGTACGGTAACATTCGGGTCAGAAATTTCTTCAGGCTTGCTCATGATTTACTCAAAATCACATTACAGTTTTACACAAATCCCTAATTTCCCACCTTGTAGACGATCAAAGGATCAAAAGGTTTTTTTTCTTTTCTTCTTAAATCGAGTTTTTGGCTTTATGGGTAGTTTTGTCCTTTTAAAAAGCGACACAAGTGTGAACGGGAATGAAACCAATGTAATAATTGAAAGTTACAGATATGCCCTGATGGATTCATATACTAATTGAAAATTGCAACTAAAACCCTTTAACTTGTCTCCTCACTCGCCTCTTTCAACGTATTATAGAAATTTGAAAAATTTCCCAACTTTCCAAAATATGTATTTCTTAATTATTTTTAATGATAATAACTGTTTTTTATAATTATTTGAGTTAGTTAATTATTTTATTTTATCCAAATCTGAATTTAGATATTTAGTAAATATAACTATGAAATATCAAAATTATATATTTTAACTTTTTAAGAGATTATTCCAAAATATGTGCTTCTTAATTTTTTTTAATGATAATAATTGTTTGAATCAGTTTTTATAATTATTTTTAATTAGTTAATTATTTTATTTTATCTAAATCTGAATTTAGATATCTAGTAAATATAAATATGAAATATCAAAAGATCTTACAAAAATATATTTTAATAAGAAATAGATCATATATTTATAATGGAATCATTCATAAAGAGTGATGTAATATAATATTTACTCCTTACAAATTTTTATAAATACTGTATAATAATATTTACTACTAAAATATCGTAACTTTCAATGTCGCCGCGTATATTTCTCCATGAATAAAGACATAACACATCAATAAATGGATTCCTTTATAAATACCATATATTTACTTAAATTTCTTTCCCAAACAAGTAAAAATGACATATATTATAATTATATATTGAGTTAATTAATTATTTTATTTTATCAAAATCTGAATTTAGATATCTACTAAATATAACTATGAAATATCAAAATATCAAAATTATATATTTCAACTTTTTAAGAGATTATTCCAAAATATGTGCTTCTTAATTTTTTTTTAATGATAATAATTGTTTGAATCAGTTTTTATAATTACCTTTAATTAGTTAATTATTTTATTTTATCCAAATCTGAATTTAGATATCTAGTAAATATAAATATCAAATATCAAAAAATCTTACAAAAATATATTTTAATAAGAAGTAGATCATACATTTATAACGGAATCATTCATAGAGAGTAATGTATTATAATATTTACTCCTCACAAATTTTTATAAATACTGTATCATAATATTTACTGCTAAAATCTCATAATTTTCAATATCGCAACGCGCATATTTCTCCATAAATAAAGACATAACACATCAATAAATCGATTCCTTTATAAATTCCATATATTTACTTAAATTTCTTTCCCAAACAAATAAAAATGACATATATTACAATTATAATATATAATTATATTATATATACCTAGGTACCTGCACAAAAAGATACACAACAAAATTTTTGATATATTATTTCGATTCCAACACTAGTAATGTCATCTCAACTACTAACACTTCTTGTCCTAATCTTAGCAGCTGTCACGATCCCAGCCGTGAGATGCAGACAATGGTGCATGGCGTTGCCTGGTACCTCAGATGAACAATTACAAGCCAACATTGATTACTGTTGCAGCAATGGCGTGGATTGTAATCAGATCAGGCCTGGTGGAGCTTGCTTTGAACCTAATAGTTTATTTGACCATGCATCGTATGTCATGAATGCTTTTTATCAGAGTCATGGTCGTATCATGGAATCTTGTTGGTTCAACCATTCAGCTTGTTTTGTTTTTAAGGACCCAAGTATAGGCTCATGTACCTATTACACTTAAAGAAATAAAACAGCTCTTTTGATATTTTTGTCTTATTAGAATTGTGCTCTTGATTGATTGGATTGTTGTATACTTAATTCAAATATAAATTAATACAAAATTTGCTTATGAAAATTTTATTTTATTTGTTATTTTGTGCTTTCAATATAGATGTTTGCTAAATTTGGTATTTTGTTTTTATTGTTTTATTATTTTGACCAATCAAATAAAATTAAATAATATTAATTAAAAGTAAAATAATAAAAAAATATAAGAATTTGTTGATTTTAAAAAAAAATTAAAAAACTTAAAACAAATATTGTGAGAGAAAGAGAGTATAAGATAAAAACTTTTACTTTTAGGATGATAAATTTAAATTTTGTCAATAAATAAGTATATAAATTTTGTCACCAAAAAAAATAAATTTGAAATATATATTTTTGGTTTTGGATTTTTAAACAGAAATAAGGGGTATATTCGTAATTAGGGTAAATGTGAAAAATTATAGTTTAGTTTCTTCAATCTGCAGAATTAGAATTAACAAACACAGATTTGAAGAATCCAATCTCAAGACAAGCTTCAGATCCATGTCGAGAGAGAGGATCAGACGTGAATTACCTCCTGTTCAAGAGGTACTTATTACTCAGATCTCTGAATTGAGAATATTAATTCTCTCGATACATTTACCTTACCTATTGACTCTTAACATCATCATAATTTGATAAAGGAGATAACATAGATCATTGAATTTGATAAATTTCTTATTAGCATATTGATAAATTGCGTAAAGTGATAGAGGAACGCAATTACTATGGAGCTTTACAGATGTATAAATCTATCAGTGCAAGGTTTGTTTGTAGCTCAATTCAATTATTCTTATTTGCTTATTACTTTAATGTATTCATATGAAAAGTGAAAAATTTATTGATAAAAATTAGTCTTTTTGGTTTGCAGATACGCTACAGCTCAGAGATTCTCTGAAGCTCTTGATATCCTCTTCTCAGGGGCTTGCCTTGAACTAGAACACGGCCTCGTTTGTTCCCTTTCCTTCTTTGTTATTTGTTTACATATGTATACATATTTGTACTTGGAACCTGGAGGAACAACGTTTATTTTGTGGTTAGTTGAAGTGATTTTTTATTAAAACAACATATTCTCAGGTGAATTGTGGAGCAGACCTTGCTATATTGTTTGTTGACACACTTGTTAAAGCCAAGTCTCCTTGCATTGATGAAACTCTTGGTTAGTTAGTTCCAACCACATATTATCGTTTTTTTTACCTATATCGATTTGGTTATACTGAAATATTTCCTGTCAGATCGTATCAGGTGTATGTATAAATTGTTTCCTCGGGTTCCTGTACCTCCTCATTTGGTAGATGTCAGTGACGATGAAGATGTTCAACATCTTCAAGAATCTCTTGGAGAAGCCAGATCACGTGTTGATTACTTGACTTCATTCTTGAGAGCTGCTATAAAGTAAGCCAGAGCACATGTGTTATTTATTCAACTGATATCGTCCATTGTATTTGTGTTGTTTGGTGGTTTGAACGTGTATCAACAACCATTTTTAAAGTTAGAATAGAGGTAGTTATCTCACAGTGATGTTTCCTCTTTGTTTTAGATGGTCTGCAGAGTTTGGTGGCCCAAGTACTGGCTATCCTGAGTTGCATGCTATGCTGGCTGATTATCTCTACACTGAATGCCCTGAACTTGTAATCCTCTTGTAACCATTTTTTAATTATAAAGTCAATACATTATATCTTTCTTCATTAATTGATTTTTAATACATTTCTTGCAGGACATGATCCGAATATCCCGACATTTTGTTAGAGCTGAGGACCCTGAGAAGTTTGCGTCTATGCTAATCAACTTTATGGGAAGGGTCAGTCTCTTCGTTTCAAGTTGTCTCATCTCTTGATTTATGTATTAGTCTTAAAGTTTTAGTCTGTATTTCCATGTAACCTATATCCTTACTTGAGTACTACTTTGCAGTGTTATCCGGGTGAAGATGACCTTGCCATTGCACGAGCAGTTCTCTTGTAAGTCCATGCTTTACAACTGGATACAGAGATAGCAGAGTTTGAGGAAAACTAAAGAGAATGGACTGACTTTTTCTTTTTTGCATTTTAGGTACTTATCTATGGGTAACATAAAAGATGCAAACTTTTTGATGGATGAGATTAAGAAACAAGCAGAGACGAAAAATCCAGAGCTTTCAGAATCAGACCTTATCCAATTCATCACATACCTTCTGGAGACGTTAGTTTCCCGTGTAGATCTTCATTTTCCTTTAGTGTTTCTTTCCTTGTTGTTACCTAAAGAAATTTGATATCAATACAGGTTGCAGAGGGATGCATTGCCTCTTTTCAATATGTTAAGAGTAAAATATAAGTCAGACATTGATAGAGAGCCGCTGCTTAACGAGGTATACCATTATTAGTTACTGGTTCTTAGTTTCTTCAACAAAATGCAACACTTTTGTTTTGATCCTTGTTAATTTTGAATTATGTTATATTTTGAAGTTGCTGGACGAGATTGCAGAGAGGTTTTATGGTGTGCAGCGTAGGAATCCTTTGCAAGGAGTGTTTGGAGACATCTTCAAGGTAAACTAAATAAGCTAAGTATATATATGATCTGCATATATCTGATATCTTGAATTAGCCATTGAAAGTTGAACCTCTTTGTATGTGTAGATGATGGGCTGAGGAAGGAGATAACAGAGACAAGAATACTCTCAGTTTACTTAATACTAATAATGGATAGCTCTGGAGAATTTTCCAGGTCATAATTTGTTTCTCTTTTCCCCAAGTGTGTAAGAGAGTTTTGTTCTTCATAAATTGTTTGTCAGTTGCTATATTTCCTGGATAAATGAAAATCGAACTTTCAATTTAGAAAGAGCTAACGTTTCTGTAGATTCAAAGCCTTTCTTTGTATTTATTACTAATCAAGACATAACGTGAGGGTTGTGAACCAACAAATGAAATGTAGTAGTATTACAGAGCATCACGAATCTCGGACAACAGTTGAAGATGAGAAGCAAGTACAGAGTCTTGACATGGTTGTGGCTTTAAGCAAATTAGAGTGTGCTGCATCAAGCAATGAATCAGCTTCAAGGGCTTTCTCGAAACAGGATTTAGCTTCTTCCCATCTACGTTCAGCTACAAATACAAGACCAAGGTTGTTGTATGCAGGTGCATAACCTGGTTTGAGTTCCAACGCCTTTGAGAACATTGCTTTAGAGACTTCAAACTGCTTTTCCTGTCTATAAAGGTTCCCAAGGTTAGAGAATATTGCATGAGCTTGGTCTTCGGTTGACACTGCCAAGGCTCGCTTGTATACTTCCTCGGCTTCTGCTTGTTGGTCTGATAGTTGCAACGAGATACCTAAAAGCCAACACATGAACCATCACTTTTCTTCTCTCGCTTAAAGCATTTAGATTCATCTATACGCATTGATTTGAAGAGGGTATGTATTACCGAGATTGGACCACGCATAGCTACATTCTCTAGAACGACCAACAGCTGCTTTGAGGTATTTTTGAGAGAGTTTATATTGTTGAGAACAGAGACTATGAAGACCGAGCTGATGCCACCGTACAGCATCTTCAGGATCCTCTGCTATAGCCTAATGTGAAGAGAAAGAGAATCATTAGATGAAAAGTTTTTCTCCATGCGAATATTTCTTTATTATCTTCATAAGCATCAAAACACGGAAAAGGCATACCTGCTTTAAGCTGTACACAGCCCGCTCTTCCATATCTGTCAATTCATTTTGGTCAGCAAAATAAGCAGCTGAAATTTCATGTTGTGTCTTGTGAGCCATGGCAAGCCCTGCCCAAGCAATGGGAGGGTCAACCGAAACAGATTCTCCTTCTCTTATCACTGAAGCCATCTCGTTGCCAGCCCATGCAAGCTGGTCACTTGCATCCTGAGACCTTTCTGCATCTTTAATTCGTTGGACAGCAACAGCAAATCTAGTAGCCATACAATTCGGGTCAAGCTTGGCTGCCTGAAGATAAAACAGGAAACTCAGTCAGCC
>KE156404.1:14992-28927 GCA_000411055.1 Leavenworthia alabamica
AGAGTTTACAGCCAGAATCTTATCATCACACAACCAGGTAACGTTTTGAACAACCACGATCAAGGTAGCACAGCTCATCTGGAAAAGGTATGGTTAAACTACATAACTTTCTTCCTCCTACGCATTTGGATTATGTCCATATGAATTGATGCCTATTGTAGTGGAGAATGGGTAGGGTATGAGGGTTCCTGGTACTTGTTTTGCATTACTTTCTCCAAGTACCAAATATACTTCGAGAAAAAGGCGAAAAGGAAGTCAAGTAAAAGAAACCCTTCTATCTATGATAAGAAAAACAATGAACAACCTCAAAACAAAGAAGTGAGCCAAGAGCACCTTCTCCAAACATTTGTTAGAGCTTCTGTGATCCCCCATCATATAATATGAATTAGCAAGATTCACCCACGCATGGGCGGACTTTGGATCTGATCTTAGAGCAGCCAAGAGACATTCCTTTGCAACATTCATAGATGCCTTCTGATCTTCAGAAGCACCCGCACCACCCTTAGCCCCGGGCCCTGACATCAATTGAAAACAGGTTCACAGGTTACAAGTGAAAATACACATAGTTACATTTCCCTCTAATTGATTGTGTACTATGCTTAAGCAGGTTCAGAGAATGAAGGTTCTTTGATTAGAAACTAACCAGCGACAGCTGAACTGTATTTGCATAGAAGCTCGGCGGCATAATTAATCAAAGCGGCAGGATGATTATGGTCTGTCAGTACCAAATCTTGGAAACATTTTGCTGAAAGCTCCAAATCTCCGCTGGAAGACTTGTTCATTAGAGAGAAGTAACATGATAATAGTATAAATTCAGGGGAAGAAAAATCCTCACTTTTGAAGATAAGCAACTCCAAGATTTGTAAGGCAATCACAATTGTCAGGAACAATACCCAACAAAGATGACAAAACCGATATGGCACTCTGTAAACCAAACAAAGTGGAAATACATCACAAAAGGAATCATATTGGTAATCTGAAACACCAACATGGTGAAATTTTTTACCATCAAACAACCAGCTTTGAGAAGCATTAAGCCAAGAGTATTCCACACGGCTGCTTGTCTAACATCTAACTTCATAGAATCCTTTAGTTTTGAAAGCATTTCTTCAAGCTCTTCTCCCTCAAGCTCTTTCACAGAGTCAGTATCCCCAAAACCATCCAAAAGAAGACACTACAATATTTTCAATGTGCAACGTTATAACCTTCGTGTGAATTTTCAATAAAATAAGGAGCTCGTGAATATAAGACTTCAATATGAAATTTCATTCAGACACAAAGATCATCACCTGTCCATGATGAATTTGAACTAACAAGAGAAGTTCTGGCCGAGCAATTTCTGGCTCACAACCCAATAAGATCTCTTCAGCCTTCTCATATTCTGGTATAGCCTAAAACCTTCTAACAGTTAAAACTCAATAAAATAATAATTATTCTTTAGACATATCAGTGTAGCCTCAACTCAAGCCTACCTTTTGAGATTGTCCCAATCGTTGGAACATTAGACCAAGAATAAAATGAGCATGAGCATTTTTAGGCATCTTCCTCGCAACATGAATCAGACCCTATAAGCAGAGAAGGGCTATCAAAATTGACATATAGCATCTTATCTCTAGAATGTGATAGAACTCTGTCTTGTAAGAACTACCATTTCAATTAAAAATACTACTTGATCAAATCATCCGCAATATCTAACGACCAAGCAAGTACACTTGCTACTATACTAGTATACTATGAACCAAGAAACTCACCATTTTGAGGCTGCTGATTTTTTCTTCACGGGATGCAGGGACCCCTTGATCACCACCATCTCCATCAACTCCACAATCGGAGGAAGCCTCGATCTTACTTCTTGAGCGGCATTTCCCCACTTTACTGATCTTTTTTACTTCTATTTCTCCTGGTTCCACCTCCTTGCATGTTAATGTACCTCCCTCTTGATGACTTTCCTCGTTAGTTAACCTACAAAAAAAAACACAAATGTATTCATCCGTGTTAAAACCAACAGCTACAGAAAATACATATAATGATCTTGCTTATAAAAGTCCAACACTTGAGCTTTTTCAAGTTTGCAACTCATGGACAACACATGGACCATTTCACTCAGTCCATATCTATAACCATGAAGAATTAATATTTCCACTAAAAGATATGATTGTTTAACAAATATTTCCATTGGAAGATACCAATTTTTTGCCGATTAGAGAAAAAAATCTCAGCAAAAAAAAAGGTAGCAGAGGAGCAAACAGAAAGAGGTTTAGAGGAAGATAAGTTAGTAAGTAGAAGCAGAAATGAATTGATACCTAGAGATGGCAGGAGTAGGGATTTGAATGGATGAGTCAAGATCATCAGTCTCAGGAGGATTGAAATTGAGGTCTACGAGCTTTGGAGGTCGAGCAGGAGCCCTGTCTACAACGGAAGAAGAAGATGCAGGAGCATCAATGGTCATGGGTTCGTATTTGACGGCGATTGTCTCCGGCGGGTCCATCAACGTTCTGAGTATGCCGGAAAGTAAAGGTAAAAGAGAATCAAAAAATAATTGAAGAGACTGTTTGGTAATGAGGTTTGGTCTATCCTTTTCAAGCGCAACTCTAACCTAATTTTTTATATTGCAAGGATTTATACGAATGTCTACCTCTGAGTATTGTTTCCAAGGCCCAATCCGTAGTCCAGGCCCTGAAATATTTTCTTCCATTTTCAGGCCCTTTTAATACACAGATTTTTATTATAAGAACATTGCTGATTCATAATTCTTAGCAAATATTAAATATATTTATCCAAGGTCCAAACTCTTAAGGATAAGATCAGAGAACAACATTGCACATCAATCTCCAGTACTTCAAGACTACAAGTGGAGTGTAACACAGTTTAGAATATAAAATACTCTTTATATTTTTAATTCCCATATGCTAAGATTTTTTTTAGGAAGAATCTTGCATGAAATCATCAAATCGATTAGTTTATGTAACACTTTTCACTTTTATCTTCCGTGCAAACTTATCCACAAGTATTGGATTTTGATGTTTCGTTTTCTTAAAGAGGCATTTCTGAATATACTTAAATTAACAACATTATTAATTTATTAGTAGAAGGAAAAACTCCCACCCAAAATCTTATAATAAATTATGTAAATATAAATAAAGTAAAAAAAGTATACATAAACTACATGTCTACAACTCTTAAACCATAAACATTAATTTTGCAAGACTTAGTAAATATGAGTGCATGTTTTATTCAGATTCATATTTGTCCATGTCAGATATTCAGAATTTACATGACTAAAATAAAAATAAAATTCGAAAAAGTCTGGACTCTAACCACGTGTCATCATGTCAATGGCCATGATTGGCGTACAAATCCGACACGTGGCATAATATATACGTGCTGCTCTTTAGTTTTCCTGTTATAGACCATTCTTCTTCCAACTCCTTTGAGGTTTTGATGTTCTGTAATTTATGAGACAATTTATCAAACCATAATTAATAAAATCCAGTGGGAAAATTGGATAAATCATATAACGACACGTGGCTATGTGGCTTCTCGATATTATACAATTCTTCTGATAACTCCTTCGATGTTTAATCATTTATGCGACAGTTTTGCAAACCACAATTGGCAAAAATGGATAAATCATAGAAAGACAAGAGGAATTGAGAGTGGATGAGATTTAACATCCACGTAGATGAGGAGGTGGCTCTTGGGAAGAGTCAAGGGTCGGTTTACTTCAATAACCGGCCTTTTCTGAATTTTAGTAATAATATTATCATCACTTTTCTTCAATAGATGGCCACATTTTTTGACCGGTTTTATCACCTTGCCACGTAAGATCAATAAAAGAACATAAACATTTGTGAGCCATGGGGACAAAACATCATACCAAAAGTAATACTTGTTTTATTATCATCCCAACATTACAAAACAATATCATTTATGATCCCAAACATTGCAAAAACAATATTATTTATGGTACTTAGTGGAAAATAAAAAAGTAATATATGCTGGTAAGGTTGGGATCATATAATAGAGTCGACGACATATGTGTATCGAAAGGTCCAATAAAACACATAATATATTGGTCATGATCTATAGGTTAGATCCTGTTGTTATTATATATGAGGAGACAATGCGGCTATTTGAAAATGTTCCAAGAAGTTGTTGTATTTGTTTAATATGTAACAATATAGCTTGACATGGCTTAAATAAAACTTATTAAAACGGACAACAACATACAAACTACTAGAATCTGGCCCCAAATTAATTATCCCCTGACTCATGACTTATCAGAAAAATAGACCCAAAAACTATTAAAAATAAAATAAAGCGCTGGAGTAGGGTAATACCAGCAATAAAACAAAAAAAAGATATTTATTATAAACAATGCCACGTGTAAAATAACAAGATTAAAAAAAAAACAGGCTTGGTTGAGCTGTCTATAAAATCCAGAGATGCATCCTTCAAGCTTCTCCATTAATTAAACCCAAAGCCTCTCAACCGAAATTTTTTACTAATCACTCTGTTTCTTACCAAAACCTCACGATGGCTATAACCGCTTTTAAANTTATCACCTCCGGTCGCCGTCGTATCCCTGCACACTCCAGCATTCTCGTAAGTTTTGTTATATCTAATCATATTCGTACTTAATCCGTAAGATCGAACATGTTTTTCTTAATTGTTTGGAAATGAAAAAAAATGCAGGGTTCGGCATCACCGGTACTGACGAACATCATCGAAGAGCCGAGGAAAATCCTGGGCGGATCATCAAAGAGAGTTATTAAGATCCTTGGCGTTCCATGTGACGCCGTTTCAGTGTTCGTTAAATTCCTATACTCTCCCAGGTTTGTTTCTCATCTATTGTAAAAAATTTCAATAGTTTATATTTTTGAGAAAGTATTTTATTGGATTTTATCATATAAAAATATATAGATTATTCATAATATATCCTCTTAAATCTTGACCAAATTCAACATTTCAATAGTAAATAAACCAAAATCGATTGATTTAGACTTGGTACATATTCAAAACGTGTAAAACACAACACTAGGAAAACGCAATTACTCTACCAATATCAAATTTGAAATAATCAACGGCGATTTTTCCCCCCAAAAAATAAAATTTAAAAACGTATATTATATAGTCTTGAAAATGACGAAAATACCCTTATGTGTATATGTAGTCTGACAAATGAAGAGATGGAGAAATATGGAATTCATTTACTAGCTTTATCACACGTGTACATGGTGACTAAGTTGAAGCAACGATGTACAAAAGGCATCGGCGAGAGAGTAACGGCCGATAACGTTGTCGACATTCTCCAGCTAGCTCGTCTCTGTGATGCACCTGACCTCTGTCTCAAGTGTATGCGTTTGATTCACTCCAAGTTCAAGACCGTTGAGTTAACCGAAGGATGGAAGTTTCTTCAAGAACACGATCCTTTTCTCGAACTTAACATTCTCCAATTCATCGACGAGGCTGAATCGGTAATTAATTAATCGGTTATTGTTCAATTCTCCCGGTTCAATCCATAACCGAACCAACCTCAGTCTCTGATTATAATTGTTTTCTTGTAGAGGAAGAAAAGAAGACGAAGACACAGACGAGAACAGAATCTGTATATGCAATTGAGTGAAGCTATGGAATGTATAGAACACATATGTACTGAAGGTTGTACATTGGTCGGACCATCATCAAACTTAGAGAACAATAAGTCAACATCTAAAGTCAAACCCGGTCCATGCAGTGCTTTCACGACTTGTTACGGACTCCAACTTCTGATTCGTCACTTCGCTGTCTGCAATAAACGAGTCAACGGCAAAGGATGTCTCCGTTGCAAAAGAATGATTCAACTCCTTAGATTACATTCTTCTATATGCGATCAATCTGAATCTTGTCGTGTCCCTCTTTGCAGGTAAAAAAACTAACATTTTAGAAATCATCATTACCATATTTTAAAAATGTTTTTTTTTTTTTTTTCACTTTCGGCATTAATAATGATATCTTTACGGTGGTAGCCTACTTTTTAGATTATGAGTCGTAATCGGACGGCTAGAATTTATTATTATTATTTTATTTTTATAACTGAGGAAAGATATTTAAAGATGTTTTTTTTTTTTGTGGAATTTTATTTCGTTGTCAACTTTTTAAAATTTTGGTGATTGGATTATATAGGCAATTTAAGAAAAGAGGAGAAAAGGACATGAAAATGGTAGAGGATACGAAGTGGAAGGTTCTGGTGAGAAGAGTTGTGTCTGCTAAAGCCATGTCTTCGTTGTCTCAATCAAAGAAGAAAAGAAATGAAGTGTTACTAAAAGAAGAGGTGGAAGATTTCATTAGAATCCGAAACAAGTTAATGTAATATGTAGTCGGAAGTTTTTTATTTGATTGTAATTTGCATTTTGGACCGGTTGGTTTGGGTTCAATTTTTCGTTGAGTAACCAACCCTTTTAATCTGTCGATTGTTTTGATCCTATTTATAAATAATTGTATTTTGGCGTAAGGTTTTATCACTTCTAAGGCCTTATTTTTGTCGCTGATTAATCTTACCAAATTATACAACAATTCTTTTTGTGGCTGATTGATCTTGCCAAATTATATAACAAGACCAGATTGTATGAATCATAAAATATCTAAATTCAAGTTGGCTCGGTCCAATCAATCACAATATAAGGCTATATGCAACCAAAACTGACCAACTGGTCCTAGTCACTGGTATAGTGGAGGGGTTGATCATTATTGATGATTCAAAAGCAAACAAGGCAATAAAAACATGTGCTCTTATAAGTTGAAATAAATATTTTATTTAATTATTCAGTCTTCGACTGGAAGAAGGACAGACGCGTGGGGAACATAAGAACCACGCAATGTGGTTTCGTGTTGGATCTCTTACATTTCTACTCATACTCTTTAACTACTAATCAAATAAATGCACTTAATTAATAAGAACATGGAATTGTTTTTTTTTTAATTGGACACGAATTTTAGGATATTCAAAAAATATATTCTAATTTGTCCAAAAAAGCACTAACATCATTATTTAACATATCTTCAGAAAAAATGATGACCAATGTGAAAAATAACATGAGACAAACCTGTCGTGTTCTAATAATGGAGACATAAAAGCTAACAATGTACTCAATTTATCATGCTAGAGTTCACAGTAATGATTCTTGTCATGAACACATAAGTGACTATGATTCAACCACGTATAAACTAAAGAAAAAAAAGTTAAACAAAGGAAACTCCTAAAATATTGTTTATATTGATTTTGCATTTGAGTTGTTGAACAATGTTGAAGTCACATCTTATTTAGTAAGTACATTGGATCATATGGCTGTCTCATTGAATCTAAGGTTGCTGCAGCATTGGCACATGAACGACTCATGAAAACATCAACAACAAATGCAATTTAAATTCAGAGTTGGAACAACAACCCTACTAAGCCTTGGGAAAAGCTCTTGATACTAGAAATCAAACTTGGAATGGTTTAGTCTCATTCTTCTGATGTAAATTACTAAAAAGTTGCAATTGCAAGTCTTTGAACGCCCAACACAGAAACTACTATGACTCGGTTACATTCTGCAATTTGAGTTAATGAAAGTTAAACCAATCTAGCTATAGCATCACTATAATAACTTAAGACTTAACCATGTGAAAGAAAAATAAAAAAAAATCCATGAGATAGTTCACTAGTTTAGTGAATCAAAAATATAAAACAAGAGAATATTACACATTCACATCAACCCAAATAAACATCTGATTTTATACAAAACCACGCTAAATCACATTACTTGGATGACAGTGAGACTTTAGCCTAAGATTCCATAAGAGCAATCACATTATAACACTTAGCTCAACTAATAAAACTAGTTCAACTACACCAGGCGAAACTAATGGTCACTCAAATCGTTTAAGCAATTACACAACATGCTATTAAAATCAAAGCTTATGATTCGATATAGTTAAGGCAAAAATTATCAAAAAGACATAACATTGTACTTGTGTCCGAAATGCGCAAATTCTTTATTAAAAATTACTGTGAACCAAAATAAACGATGAATACAGAGACTGAGAGTAATGACAATGCAATCTGGATTATGGAATCTCAAAGCTATTCAAAGAAACATGTTCATTCTTTGATTCCCAAGCATTCAAAAAACAAGAGAGTAAAATTGTCACCAAAATAGCTAAAAGAGATAAAAGTAACCATTGTTTAAGACTTGCGTCCAAGCTGTTTCCTGAGTTTCCTATACTTGTGTTTGTTCATCTTCTTCTTCCTCTTCTTTTTTACACTATCTGCGTAAATCACGTTATCCTTATCATCTTCTTCCTTCAACGACGCTGTTTCATCTAGATCCAGACTTTGAACCATTTGAGAAGGATTCAAAAAGAACTCCATTGAGAAACTAGGATAAAAACCCATATATTGATTTGATTCATTTCTGGGGACTGTAATCACGGTGTTAGCAAGAGAAACTGGATCTGGTTTCTCAATAAGAGATTTGATGAAGGGCTTCTGGTATGTAAAGAGAGAAGGAGTTAGCCTCTGGACTGAATTGAAGCAAGACTTGTTTTTTAACAATCTATGCATTAGATTCGCCATTGCAGATCAAAAACCTTAAGAATCCAAAAACTCATCAAAACACACGAATGTCGACGGATGAAGAAGGCGACGTCACGTCAAGGGTTTCTAGTTCTGGGCCCATTTGGGCTCAAACGATGCCATGTCTTAGTTTAAATTTTGGGCCCATTTGGCTCAAACGACGCCGTGTCTTAGTTTTAGTTTTTGGCCCATTTTGCTTAAACGACGCCGTCTCTAAGTTTTGGTAAAAAGTATATGAAACGACGGCGTGTAATTGTTAAGAAGGAAATTAAAATCTGAATTTAATTAAAAAAAAACAAAGCATAAAAGTGTTTAGTTTGTTGTTTATAAACTGTTTCGTTTTTTATTTGATTTTTATTTGTTTATAAAGTCAAAAGTCCAAAACAAAAACCAAACCATAACCACATGGATTCATAAACGACGAACAACAGATCCATTAGCAGCATTAACCCAAAGAACCTGAGAATCAATAACAGAGAGATGCTTATCATCAAGCCTCTTCCATGTCCTTATAGATTTCACATCTCCCCAAGTTCCTTTTCTCTTCTTACTCAAATCAGCAACCACAACTCTTGCTCTCCTTGCCCATCCAGCTTTACCATAAGCATGATAACCAAATCCACCACCATAACATAAATTCAAACCTTTGAGTTTACCACAAAAGTCATTGACATGATCATGACCCACAAACACTGATTTCACATCTCCTCTAGCTACCAATGTCGTGAAGAAACCTGAGTTTGTTGATGCTGAGTATGTACCTTCTTGTCTCACTCCTTTTGTAGTGTTTGATGAGTTAAAACTCCAAAACTCTGGTAATGGAATGTGGAAGTAAGCTAGTCCTGGAGCTATACCTTGTTGAGGATTAGGCTTAGCGTTGTATTCCTTCTACAGTATCATCAAAACCAAAGTTAATACACAACAATGTTAGAGATCATAATGGTTTCATCATTGATATAACCTGGAGACGTTTTGAAGTGTGGTCGAACCAGAATTGTTGAGATGTTTTGATCCAATCATAACCTTCCATGTAAGGAACACTAGAGTAATCACCACTATCAAGAAAGTAAAGATTAAGAACTGATTTGTTTTGTAGAGTTGAATCAGCAGCTCCATGGATTTGAAGATTGTAATTACCAAACCCATCAATGTAATGAGCAGCTTCAGGAGGATTCACTTGAGATAAAGTGTTGGGAAGTTTCTCGATGTGAGTCATGAGTTGTTGTCGAGTTAATGTGGATTCTTGATCATGGTTTCCTAAAATAGCAACCCAAGGGATTTTAGACGCAATCGCTGGAGCAAACGCAGCGTTTAGAGACTTCACAGCGTTTTTAACATCAAACCCAAAGATATTATCACCTGTAACGATACAAAAACCCTTAAAAGATGAATCATTTTTGCTATAATCATAACTAGAAACTTCAAAATTTGGGTACTTTATGTAAACAAACTCAAAAGTTAAAAGCTTTCTAATACAAGTTGTCAAAAATTAGGTTTTTGATTTGGGTACCGGTGAAGACGATGAGATCAGGCTTCTCAGCAGCAATGACACGTGACATGAAGATGGTAGTGTTGAGGTCAGAGCAGTAAGCTTTCTGACTAGGAAGAACATCTTGACACGGCGTTGTAACGCCGTTTGCATAGTGCATATCCGCCACTTGTAGTATCTTAAACTCGCCGTTGACACTGAACCTAAGTTTCCGACGGTGAGCTGATACCGAAATCGGAGCTAAACAGAGACATGTCAAAAACACGGAGACAAGAAAGAAGTAGAACAAGCTCCTTCTTCTTCGATTGTCCGCCATTGTTATGTAACAAAGAAACACGATAAGAAGAGGACTTTTGTTTTGCAAGTATCTCTAAATGTAAGGAAGCAAGTGTATAGGAAGAAGCCAAAGAAACTTTCACAAGAAGACTTTTTTAATATTTTTTTAAAAATGTTTTTGTATTCATATAGTCTAGTTGATAATTTTGGCGTTATTGTAATTTGAAGACCTCACTTACCAACCATTTATGAAGCTTAATTAATTGGTTTAGCCGAAAATAAACACCACAAGTTTGAAGTTTGGGGCCACTGAGTTAACATTTATATATGTCATTGACTCTATGACCAAACCATGTCCATTAATTCCTTAACATAGCTGATGTTTGAACTTAAAATGTTACATGTACAGAGAATAGTTTACTTGTAGAACACAATAGAGGATACCACAACTTGAACAACATCGAGTTATTAAAAAAAATAACATAAGAGTAATTAAACACGAAATGGATCGGACCAAGAATGCTTATTCCCATTAAGCTTCATCAATGAAATCTATGAGTTTCCAAGCCGACTTAGCGAGGAGGACAATAGCTTCCATCATAAACATCATCAATCTCACTGAGATAAACCAAGATCAAGAACACTAGACCTGAAGCAAGAACCATATTTTATATGTTTTGAAACCTATATTAGTATCAAGTTATATATATTGTTATGTAGATATATACACAAGTGACATGTATACATATAAAGAGAGTTTTTTGTGTCGTTGTTTTGTGAAGCAAAGCCGTATATATTCCCGCATGCGAAGTTTCTTTCTCACAGGAAATGGGTTTGGAAATAAAAGTATACTAAAGAGTTAACCTTTTTAAAGGTGTGTTTCACCTTTTTAAAATAATAATGCGATCTTTTTTTCATTTTATCCTAAGTTTTTTTGTTACGCAATATATACATCCTTTATAAAACTATTCACCTATATATATTTCCAAGATTGAAAGTCAATATTACTAGTTAAGCTACGCATTAGGTGATTTTTTTGCTTTTTTTTGTAAAGGTGTCAGTTTTAAAATGACTTCAGGCGGGGACGATAGAGAGTGGCCCAATGGGCCTTTGCTTAAAAACCACTTCTACTATATCTAAATTATAAAATAGGGGACCAGTTGAGATAGCAATAGCACTACTAAATGCTTTAATTTAAAACAAGATTGAATTTAGATAAGATGGGCTCAAGAATTGGGTCCTTGCTTGTTTATTAATACGCAGCGTTTTAGTAACTTCGAAATTAAGAAACAACACCATTTTTGTTAGAACGAGAAAGGGGAGAAGAAGAAGAATGTTACAGTTTCCGACGTTGATGAGTCAGTTTCCGTCATCGACGAAGACAATACCGGCATCGTATTTGCTTCCGTTACAGTGGCCTCAGACACAAAATGAAGAGATTCTTCTCGCTATGGAAGAAGCTGAATACGAAGAAAAGGTAGCTTTTTTGTTATTTCTCTCTTCTGGAATCTTATTGTAGTAAGGAAGCTTTCAGATTTCAAGTTTTCAACTAATCTGAGCTCTTTGATTTCATGTAATTGGATCTGATTTTTGAAAGAGAATCCTGATTTCTTTACTGAGTGTGAGATTTATTGATTGGTTTAGAGATTAGAAGTGGTTCTACTTGGTTTTCTTATAATTAACTGGAGAATATATATGATGAAGCTAAGGTCTTTGATCTCAAATTTGATGAAGACCACAGATGAATTTGGCTTTAGTCAGCAGATCATTTCCTCTTCTTTACATTGACAAGATATAAATAAGTCTTTCTCCATTAGTGGTTCATTTTAGTGTAGACTTTAGTTCGTTTGATTATCTTTTTGATCACCAACTATCTTCTTGTCAAGTGAGGTTCTTGTCAATTGCTAACTCATTCATCTTTATGTTCTTTAAAACTAGTATCAGATTGTGTAATTTAGAGGGAGAGAGGACTAATTTTCAGTTTCAGTGTTTATTATTATGAATGTTAAGAGAAGTTTTAAGTTTAATATCTTGTTTTCTTGGCTTTGGTGCAGTGTAATGAGATCAGAAAGATGAGTCCTGCTTTACCGGTGATTGGGAAACCTGTCATTGACAACCATCAAGAAGAAGATGATAATGAAGCAGAGGAATCAGATGCAGACAATGCAGAGGAATCAGATGGTGAAGAGTTTGAGCAAGAAACTGGGTGAACCTATATGCTGGAAAACACCCTTGGACTATAGATGGGCCAGTAGTTTGAATTCTGAGGATACTTTTCACATTTTTTTTCTTGTCCTATATGCTAAGTATCCAAAATGAGTGCAAATTTGTCTAAAAATGATCGATTGATCTCTACTATTTTTTGAGCAACTGAAGCAAATAATAATCAACTTTCATGTGTTATATTACATAAAGTTATATATATGGTGATATATATGTTTCAGTTGTATGAATAAATTTAAATTAAAGTCTTACAATAGCTTATCTTTTTGTGTACTGTGTTTACTGGTTGATATTTCATTAAAAAAATTGCACTCTAAACACAAGAAATGTGTGGGTACCGACTATTCCAAGAGTCATTTATGATCATTGAACAACTTATAATATTTTTTTTGTGGAGTTCCAAGTTTTAACTTCTTATGAAGAATGGGACAAGTTGCTCACCAAATTCTTCATTTTTTAGTCCTTAATCTGTCCCATTCACAAGTTGCCGTCTTGCTAATATATAGGAAGTCAACTAAACTACGCCAACTAACAAATTTTATTCGTATTTTCAGTAAATTCCTGATTATATAATTATATATATTTAGTGGTCTCTTTTTTTTTTCATTTTTCTCAAGTGGGGCTAAGATTCACAATGGAACTCCGTGTGAAGTAATCTCATGTCCTCTAATCCTGTTGAGACAAGCAAAAGAAAAGCGAATATTAACATTTATTAACAATTACTTATCAAAACAAGGAAATGAAAAAAGAACCTCGTCAAGAAAAAATAAGCTTGAGGTTGTCAAAGGCTGACACGTGTTGAGGTTACTTAAATCCACCAGATACACGTGTCACATCTCTGACATCAAACACGAGATGGCCTTTCAGTCTTTGCCACGTACAACGTATTATAATAAGAACGTCGTACGTGTAAACACACAGTAACGGCAACACTAACGATTTCTAACGGTAGCTCTAACATCTAGTAACGGCCACGGGATGACTAAAACTATTTCTCCGCCGGTGACGTCTTTGATTCGTAATTGTAAAAGAAAATTTAATTCTTCACAAATACCAACACATCGTAAAAAAATTCAAATAACCTAAATTTAATCCCTATGTTTATTTTTGTATTTTCGTATAATTATTTTTTTTTTGTTGTTTCTTCGTTTTCGTCATCATCGTTTCTATGGCGTATATTCGATTTTCCAATCCCCGCTCAATGCCAGATGAGCCCTAGAATCTTTTGTGTACACGACATGTACAGCAATAATATTCCTCCGATCTACGATTGAAGCTTCTAGGAAGATCCGTGGTAGGTAAACAATACCGAGATTGTAGGTATCTTCCGTATGCCGGAGATGGGGAGTTC
>KE156404.1:38944-56382 GCA_000411055.1 Leavenworthia alabamica
ATGCTCAGAGACGAAGACATACACATACTGACATAGAGATAAAATACATATGCATTTGATATATCTGTGTAGAAAGGAAAAAATAAATGAAAAATCAAGCCGACTTTTAAATGAAATTTGTTATAACGTAACAATATATAAGGAATACAACTTCTAAATGAAACCTAGAAGTTTCATCATATCCTAGAAAATTCAAATTATATATGTATATATTAATTATGTACTTATGTGTGTGTTTTGACTAACCTTTTTAATATGGTAAAATGTTTTAAAACTTAATATTAGGTCAAAGAAACCAAAGAAAATGGCATCATCGTCAACAAACTCATACAACTCACCATGCGCGGCATGCAAATTTCTTCGCCGGAAATGTTTGCCAGGATGCATATTCGCGCCATATTTTCCACCGGAGGAGCCACACAAATTTGCCAACGTCCACAAAATCTTCGGAGCAAGCAACGTCACAAAGCTCCTCAACGAACTCCTCCCTCATCAGCGTGAAGACGCAGTCAACTCCTTAGCCTACGAAGCCGAGGCACGTGTCCGGGATCCCGTCTATGGCTGCGTCGGAGCCATCTCTTATCTCCAGAGACAAGTCCATAGGCTTCAAAAGGAGCTCGACGCAGCTAATGCTGACTTAGCTCACTATGGTCTTTCCACGTCAGCCGCCATGGATTTGGTTTTCCAGCCTCAGCCACTTCCGTCTCAGCAACCACCTCCGATGAATCCGGTTTATAGGCTTTCGGGAGCAAGTCCGGGGATGAATCAGCTGCCACGTGGAACCGGAGGATCGTATGGGACTTTCCTTCCTTGGAACAATGGTCATGATCAGCACCAAGGAGGTAACATGTAAGAGTATATAAACTATGTCTACTCCATCTCTCATCTCTCTTTCTATATTTATGTATGTATGTGTGTGTTACGAATAACATAGTATTTATTTACTGCATGGACTATGTGGTACGAATATGATATGTGTATTTTTTCTAGCGAACTATATATGCATGAATTCTTATTTGTTGATATTATTCGTTTGGAAGCTAGGATATATATAGTTAAGTTTATGAATTAGCTGATTTTACCGTGAATATATAAAATTGGGTTAAAATGTTGGGATTGCAAAAATAAAATAAAACTTAATTATCTTAATACTATCTTAATAAAAATCGTAGAAGATTATTAATAAAAAATAAAATAAAACTTTGTAGCAGCATTGATAAATATGGCCTGCCGATTGTTATTGCCCTGGTGGGTTTAATACCTAAACTAGGTTTGTAGTTATGCCTGGATGTTCGAGAAAAGTGAAGTGTACTAATAATTGAATGGTGTTGTATTATTATTAGTTTAGTTTAACTATATTTTTGTATCTATTTAGGTATATTTATATTATATTGATTCTTTGGAGTTAACATATCATGTGTATCCGATTATATATGGATTTATCATGGGTTGATTATGTCATATATATACATTCAATTTCGTTTAGAAACTTACTTGAATGCCAAGATGGAGGACCATATAAATATAAATAACTCTTTAGTTAGCATGTGAATTTTCTAGTTATGTTTTTTTATAGTCGTAATTAAACTTCAAACCAATAATGTCATCATAAATACAAGCGAGGTACGTACATGCTCTTATATGGGTAGCATCACATGTATGTTATGATTATATAAAATTATTAAATAAATAATATTGGATATTGTGGCGTAGAAAATAAAAGAAAGTCATCAAGAATCCATCAAACCCATCAATCAATCAATTTCTTTAAAGACGTAAAAAGCAAGCAAACTCTGAGCTAAACTACAAAACAAAACTAAAGAAGACAATTTATTTTTACATTGTGCATTGCAAATAATAATAAAAATGAAAAACAAAAACAATAATAAAAGCAAATGGAATTGTAGTTTCAAATAGAGGCAAATTTCGAAGTCCGAGGATTAAGGCCAATCTTTTCTTACCCAATTTAGTCATACTCGGCTTTAATCCGGTCCTTATTATTGCAACTTTAGTTTTTGTTGTCATTTATTTGGTTTTTTTAATCATAATCTGAAATGAGAATTTACATCATGATCGGCTAATTCTAAATTACACTTCAATTAGTACAAAATTTTGAAATAATTTATAGATTATTGGTTTGAGTCACGATATTCTCTAAAAATATAAATTTTCACAGTGTGAATTTCAAACTTAAACTTTCAATTCTTAAAAAAAAAGACAATTAGAATTTGCTATTCATAAAGGAAAACCTATTAATATAATATAATTTGGAAAATGTAAAATTAAGTAGAACATTTTCCCCCATAGAATCCTAATCGAGTTTGGTTTAAAATCAAAACAATAACATTTCTATAGAAGAATTGTAACTTCTTCCTAAGAAGTATCATAGGTTAGACGAGCCTTCATATATTATATAGTTTGTAAGAGTTGGTGGGTTAATATGACTGATAAATTAATAGCACATAGTTTGTCAGAAAAAACAATAGCAGGTATAATCGCCGACCATTGTCTCAATAGATTCTAAGAACAGTGGATTTACATTTGAAACTGGATTATATGTTTTTTTTTAATTCCATCTTAAAGTTTTTCTCACACTGATAAATTTAGTTCTCGATGGGAAACTAATTAAATTTTTTTTTTGATTTATCATATATTTTATATATAGATAGTGGATGTCAGTTATATATAATAATAATCACATTTTTCATAATCGAAGAATTATATTATACCTAAATACCTAATTCCAAATTCACCTTTATAGTTTGTGGAGCTCTGGATATTTTTGTTGTTGTTTTAATTGGTTGATAATAATAATAATAACATGTTAATGTAACAAAAAAAACTTATAAACGATATAAATTATGCAAAACTCACTATATCATATATATATATATAAAACATTACTCCTTTTAGTCCACTGATGTATTGATGTGGTTGTTGCTATTCTATATGCATGCTTTTGAAAACAAATCATGACTTCAATTATTGAGAACTCTTTTGTCAATCATAAGCACTATTCCTGCCACGTGTCATACAAATAATTATACTAAAATGGAAAATATAATGATAATAATATGATTATCAAAGCCGCATGCATTGAACAAAACCAAAATATGATTGATTGATAGATATATTCATACGAGAATCTGAGGAGTTAAAGCAGGTTCATATATATTTATAAAATAATATTTGAAGTAATCTTCAATAATGATTTTATATTAACTAACATTGGTCTCATGCAGAAAGAAGAAATGATAATGATTAACAAGGTTCTTTGACTAATCTTTGACTATAGCAAAGAAAAAGGCAAATACAATTATCAATTTCTGTGAAATATGAATTAAAACTCACTGTAAGACATGTAAAACAACAAGATAGGTCATCGGTGGATACAAAAACGTCACCGTTTTATATTAATTAAAGTGAGCCATTAATGGGCTTAACATGGGCCCTATCAAATTAAATTTCTCATTCTCGGAATAACCAGGCTTGGGGAGTGTTAGTAAAGATAAAACTTCAGATGGGTTAAATGGATATTGTCAATATTGGCCCAATCTCAGCCCACCAACAATTGTTCATCCCATTTTTCACATGAATATAAGAAACTTTTTTAATTATTATTATTCATTTTACCATATATTTTCTTTTACATATACATATAGAAAATAAAGAACACAACATGATAGATTCTGGAGTTAGTCTCTATGCTCGCATCTCTCCCATCTCTTTAGTCTTTATCCTGCATTATTCATCACCATAGAAACCATCTCAATCTCACTATGAAACACACAACTAAACACATTCATATAAAAAGAGAGAATTACTGGGATTGTGAAGTTGATTGAAAGGTATTAGTAGTTGTAGATGGATGACTCTCACAATCCTTCATACACTGTTTGAAGCAAGGTGAAGTGAACTCAGGATCACCACATGTGATTTCACATTTAAATGTACATAAATGATCGACTGCTTCTGTTCTAATAGAAGCCACCACCACCAAAACCAACATCATCATCATCATCATCATTTTTTTCTCCATTTCTCTTCTTTATTTTAATATTTAATGTTATAAATTTTCAGTTGAAGTATTTCTCTATTTATAATAATAAAATGACCAACTTGTTTTGGCTTTTATTTTATGACATTGAACTGACCTTGGATATCTTGGAATATTCTTTGGTTTATTATCAGTTCTAATAATTCCAAGAAATATATAGACGTTTTGAACATTGACTTTAGAATTTTACATTTTTTATAATTTTGTTAATATATTAAATAAATTTGACTTGTTTTTTTTTAATAGGTCCCTAAATCATATACAAACATTAAGTGTGTTAGCATCGGTGGTCTTGGATTTCTCAATTTATGTGAATAACAACACACTTTTTAAGTGTGAACATAAATTATAATAATCTATATACTTGAAAAACATAAATTAGAATTTTAATTTTAATTTTAATTGTAACCGATGGTGATGCTCAGCTCTAGGGGACTGTAATAAACCAATACGATGCGCCAATGAATGGGCCGAATCAGTAATATGATCCTTTAGCTCTCTGTCTCTTTCTCCCTATTTTAAACGCAACGTTTCAAATATTTTAGCTAAACGCCGCGTTTCATATGTAGCTAAACGCCGCGTTTCATATTTTAGCTAAACGCCGCGTTTCATATTTTAGCTAAACGCCGCATTGGCCTGAGCCCCAAGTTCATCAACTCTACCGGTGACTTTGATCGGAGATTCTAAGCGTAGAAGATTCTCTAAAATCCTGATACTGGAGAAATGGGAATAGAGATTATAGGTCAAATTGAGAAAATCAATGGTAAAGAGTTGAGTTACATCGATTTCTCAGAGAAATACTTGGCCAAGAACCAGCCAGTGGTAATCTCTGATCTCACTGAAGATTGGAGAGCTCGAGAAGATTGGGTAAATGATAATGGACGCCCTAATCTCTACTTCTTTGACACTCACTTCGGAACATCCAGAGTTCAGGTAAAGTCCATTACTTTCACGAGACTATTGTAGCTTCCATAGCGAACCAAAGTGTTTGAAAATGTGATTTTTTTTTTTGTGTTGGTGATTTATCTTTCTAGGATTGGGAATGAATTGTTTGGTTTATTGATTTGGTGTTGTGTTGGTGTTATTTACAGGTTGCAGATTGTGATATAAGAGAATATACAGATCAGAAAAGATTAGAAATGACTGTTTCTGAATTTGTCAAGCAATGGACCGATGATTCTATAAAAAAGAACAATGGAAACTCTGTTCTGTATTTAAAAGACTGGCACTTTGTCAAGGTGTGTATATATCTAAGGTTGATTCACACACTTGTTTACTTTTTCTATGTATCAATCTGATTATGGTGAATTCAGGAGTATCCAGACTATATAGCTTACAAAACCCCGTCGCTGTTTTCTGATGATTGGCTTAATATCTATCTAGACAATTACCAAATGCATGAGGATAGAGATAATTTCCAGAAGGTTGATCAAATAAGCTGCTCTGATTATCGTTTTGTTTATATAGGTGGAAAAGGTTAGAGTAAGATCACAACAATACTGTTTGTGTTGTTTTAGCTATTGAACAAAGATGATAATATCTATATTGGATGTAGGATCTTGGACACCTCTACATGCTGATGTGTTTAGATCATATAGTTGGTCAGCTAATGTATGTGGCAAAAAAAGATGGCTTTTTCTTCCTCCTTCTCAAACTCATCTTGTTTATGACAGGCAAGTGTTTTCTCTTGTCACTCATGTAACTATAATCAACATTTCGCATTATAGTTAGATGATTTTTTTTGTTCAGGTACATGAAAAGTTGTGTTTACAACATCTTTGAAGAAGTGAATGAAACTAAATTCCCTGGTTTTAAGAAGGTTTGGTCCTAGTATCAATATTATAAAATTGTCTTTTTAGCATCTGTTTATATACTCATATCTAATGGTTTGTATTCAGACCACTTGGCTTGAATGCATTCAAGAACCTGGTGAAGTTATCTTTGTACCCAGTGGATGGCATCATCAAGTATATAACTTGGTATCTCTCTCTCTCTCTTCTCATTCTCTCTTATATATAAAGCAACAATGTTTTAATGAATGATCTCAAATATTTTTACAGGAAGATACAATATCTATAAACCACAATTGGCTTAACGCATACAACTTATCTTGTGTGGTAATGACTTATTCTACTTGTGTTTATACATAAGAAATTTTTTCAACTGAAGTACTTCTCATGTTTGCTCGAGTTTTAGTGGGATCTACTGTGGAAAGACTACAAAGACACTGAAGAGTCAATAGAAGATATAAGAGATATAAGTGATGATTTTGAAGCTCTCTGCCAACGTAACCTTGCTGCAAACACAGGAATGAATATGAATGACTTCTTCAACTTCATGTCACGGTTCTCTTTAGGAAACATGGTTCTAATGCAGTCTTACTTTGACAAACACAAAACCTTGAAGTTGTGTTCATCAGCAGTGGTAGAGAATTTGTTACTGAATCTATCAACTATACAGAAAATCATGATGAAGATGATATCTGTAGGCGGTGTAATTGCAGAGGAAGTGTATGTGGACTTGAGAGAAACACTGGAGGATCCACAGTTTCTCAGATTTGTAAGAGACATGGGAAGAACTTATGTAATGGTTCATATGGAGGAAGAGAACCAAACACTCTCTTCGAAAGATTTATTACAGAAGCTCACTAGTTTTGCAGATGCAAAGATGCAAATATGTTCTCCAAAAGATCTTGTTGAGACGATAAACAATTATATTTACTCATTTTAGAATTGTAAATAAATTATGTCTTTTATTTTTATTTACAAGAAAATTTATGTTTATTATTTTGTAATATAATATGAATATGACTGAGAAATTATTATAAACACACATCCTTTGGACTCATCGGATTATTGGGCCAAACTGTTTTCAGCCCAAAGTTGATGAATCTAATTGGACTTTGATTTCACTTTCAGTTACATCAAATTATGTCCACAAAACCGGATCAGACCGAGCTGGTTATACTCTAATTTTTTTTATTTTATTTTTTCATCATACTCTAATTTCTTGTTTATCATAAATTAATATTTAATATGATTATAAATCATGATCTTCTTGACATGGTTGACAGTATAATAATCATAAATAGATTAGAAATTTAAAATTAAATGTATAATATTTCAAAATATTACATTAACTCAGTCTTTGATATTTTGTTAAGTTTCCGATATTTATGTCGATCCACCAGATTTTCCAATATCTCTTATAATATTTGTATAAATAATAGTGAAGCTGAAGCAGACAAGAACACTCACTACACCAATCTTTTTAATGGCTTTTTCTATCTTTTTACATAAAAGCTCAAATTCAAACAACAATGGCGATCAACGAACCAGAGTTTGCCACAGCCGTGGCAGTAGCAACAAAAAATAGAAGTTTCAAGAAATTCTCATTCAGAGGATTCAATGTCGATGCTCTTCTCAAGATGTCAAACGTTGATCTCGCTAAGCTCTTCAACGCTCGTGTTCGTAGAAGATTCTATAGAGGACTAAAGAAGAAACCTCTAACTCTGATCAAGAAGCTACGAAAGGTGAAGAAAGAAGTAAGTGATGAAAACAAGAAGCCTAAAGTAGTAAAGACACATCTAAGGAACATGATTATTGTCCCTGAGATGATTGGAAGTGTTGTCGGAGTTTATAACGGAAATAAATTTAATGAAATAGTGATTAAGCCTGAGATGATTGGTCATTATCTTGGTGAGTTTTCGTTGACTTACAAGAGAGTTAAACACAGACGACGCCGTTTTACCCTTCATTCCTCTTAGGTAATGATGAAAATGTTTTTTTTTTTAAAATTTATTTTATTTTATTTATCATTGTTATGTTTTTTTTTCTAATTCTCCAAAATAAAAACCTTATTAATGGAGGTTTCATATTTGCTGGAAGAAAAAAAATACTCATCCCATATTTCATATGATTCATGTGACATGAACATAAATTTTATTATTATTATTATTAGTATTCATTTTATTATAGATTTTCTTTTACATTTATTAAAGAAAAATAAAAATTTCATCATAGCAATATAAATTTACTTCAATGGTGAAGGTTTGTGAAAGGTATTTGTAGGTGGATGATGTTCACATTGTTCTCTAACACATCGTTTGAAGCAAGCTGAAATGTAGATCGGATCTTTACACTTGATTTCACATTTGAGAACACATCCAACACTTTCTGCTTCTCCTTCAAACGCAGCCATTACCACCAAAACCAACACCATCATCATTAAACTCCATTTCTTCTCCATTTTTTTCTGCTTAATCAATTTATTTATCTACCTTAGCTTGGAAGTTTAATATGTATATATATAGTCATGAAAAATATCATTCCATATATTTATAGATATCATACCATATATGAAAAAATTGTTTAGAATTATTAGGATTTGATTTTTCGTATATAGATATTAGAGATGATTAAAAATCAAATAAATTTAGTATATATATTTATATTTTATAATATTTATAGTATCTATACTTTATATTTAAGTGTAAGTTTTTATTATCATTATCACATAACAAAAATGTGATTCTTCAATATATCAGATATTTCAATCATATCTCTAATATTTATTTAATATATGAAAAAAATCTAGTCATAATTAGTGTTTTCTATTTTTTTTTGGTATAAGAATTAAGAAGAATAAATATTCGAAAATAATTTTGATATACTCACAAAAATGTGATACTTCGCCAAGAAAAAATATCTTTATTTTTGCTTTTCTTTAAAATAAAATCACACCCACTTTAATTATAAGCCTTTGTGAATCTCAAATTTTAAAGCAAAGTATAAACGTTGGATATAAATGTTGTTAATCTAATGGTTTGATATTGTAAACGTTGGATATAAAGACATCAGTATCAACCGTCGACAGTGAACATAATGAACCATAACAAACTATGTCAAATGAAGAACCAAACTGTAGAAACTATAAACAACAAGCAACAATATAGAATTTTGGTTAAAGTGGATCGTATAAAATTTGTATAAATGTAAGTTCTCATTTCAAAATATATGATTCTTTGATAATTAATAGATTAACACTTTCAATATATAATAGTCAATATAGAGTGCCAAATTATATAAAAGAAATATTTATTCTTAAATTACTAATAAGCTACATAAATTTAATTGCTTAATTTTTTTTAAAAAATATAAAATTAATTAGATTAAAAATTCTCAAAATCGGAAATGTTTAATTTATTTATTTTTAGAATCAAAATGTTATATTAACCGAATCAAAATGAATACAATAATTCAGGATCAAGAGGACCATATATTTTCCTTTTAAAAGAATCATTAAAACAAAATAATCTGTTATTTAATTATATAGATTTAAAAATATATAATCAAACTGTTTTTATTTTTAAATATTAAATAATTATTGTTCATTTTTCTATTATTGCTCATTATCCTACAATTTTTTTTTTGTTAAATTTAAATCTTACGTACTTCTCTTATATTACATGCATATACATATTTGGAATATACAATTTTTTTGATATAAATGTATTTATTATATATAATACGTTTTTGAAATACTGATATAACATAGAGATTTTCGATATAATATATTTTTAAAATATTGTAATTACAGAGAGATTTTTCATATAAACCATTAAATTTAATTCTATAACCTAAATATATTATTATTATTTATGGTAAAGATTTACTCTTGGTAAAGATTTTTTAGGCACTAATATATTAATTAATTATACTTATTTTATAACTTGCTCATCAGATTTTATATTAATGTAAAAATATTGCATTAACATTTTTACACTAATACTATTATTATATTTAATTTCGTAATCAAATCCACAATTGTCATTATTATAAATATATTTTTTGGTATAAACTGTATAATATAATATACGTTTTTAAACATATACTAATAGAGCAAATTGTTTTAAAATAATTAAATTTATATGTTTTTTGAAACATGATTAATAAATAATCTCTTTAAATATAGTGATAGTTTATATATATATACAATATATTTTAATAATTACATAGATTGATGTTCTCCAACATATACTTTGTTTAAATAATACTCATACCATTTCAAACGTGAAAATAAATAAAAAAACTTTTTCTTATTATTCATAGTATACATATATAAAAGAAAAAGTAAATATTCGATCATAACAACTTCTTTAGCCTCTCTTTCTTTTACCCCTCTTCATGATCAACCTACATTAATCAAAACCATATCAATCTCATAATAACATCATGATCGATTAAAGAATACAAAATATTTCTAAAAATAATTGAACATTCTTCTATAAAAAAAATTAAACTTTTTAATGTAAACTATATACTATAACTAAAAATAAACTTTATAAATTATTATATTAATACTTACTAACATAATTTTCCATATTTTTTTTTTCTTTATCCGATCATTCAATACATTATTAACACATGAACTTGAGTGAATGAAAAAGAATTTACTTGGAGTCCGAAGATGATTGGCCACTTGATGTAGGTGGAAGATGACGTTGGCATTTCTCTTTGACACACTTTTTGGAGCAATCTGTTGCGAATATTGGATCTTTGCAGTGTAATTCACATTTAAATACACATCCAAGACTCACTGCTTCTCCTTCAATGGTAGCTGATATCAATACAAAAACGAACAACATCATCGCCACCATCCATTTGTTCTCCATTGTTTCTTCTTTATTAATTTATTTAGCTCAAAAAATTGATAAGGGTTTATATATGAGAAGGTATTCTAATTCAAGAGTGCTTATTTTGGTAGCTTTCTAATTAACAAAGGTGGCTATTCCAATTAAGGAGTGTTAATTTTGGTATTTTACATATATAACAATTTTTAGCAAAAGAAAAAAAAAATACATATAATATTATATAGAAATTATCATTTGATTGATATATATATATATGGTATATAACCATTCCTCAATTACCGTGCCACATCATTAATTTTTTTGTTCATTTAAAATTTTATAAAAATTGTTTTGAAATTAAATATTGAATAAATTTTAGAAATCCAGACGTTGAACCGGATCCGAGACTCTGAACCGGATCCAAATCCAGATGAAGACCCGTACCATGTATATAGTAAAGCAAAGAGAGACTATAAAATGGAAGAAGCAAAACGTAAGATTCCAAATTCAACACCCAAACCAAACTCTTACTTTGTGGTGAGCAAAGCCCAGATTTTGAAATTTCTGATTATCAGTTATAAAAAGAAAAAAATCGATTTTTTGTTTTCTTCAATGTCGATGATTCGTTTCAGCTCAACACTTGTTGCTGCTTCAGTCAATTTCAAAATTTCGACAAATTTGTACAGTAATCGAGCTCGGAACTGTAGAGTCTCTATCCGAAGTTGCGTGTCTGAATCCCAACATGCGCATAAGGTGTGTGTTTTTGTCACTTTTAGCAAAAACAGAGAGAGAATCATGGAAATTGAATGAATGTTACTTACGAAGACGTTATGCAATATGCATTTATGCTTTTGTGCTATGGATGATCTTTGAAGAATGACGTCCTCTGTTTTATTTCCTCCATTGTTTGGCATTACAAGCTCCTGTCTAAAAATTTAATCTTTTGCTTATTTTGTCTTTCTGAGAATTTAGATTCTTTAAGTTCTAATACCCTTGAAGATTTAACTTTGGAGTTTTCAGGATCTTGCAAATGTGATGATGATGTTATTCAAGAAATCATGTTTGGAAATGAAATCGATTGTTTGAGACTATAGAATGTTTGCATTGACTTCTGAGTGGATTCATAAATTAATTATATGTAATGAAAATATGGTTTGTGGTTCAGTTAGTTTTGGAAGTTAAAGAACGACTTGCAAAAGATTGTAATAGTCTCCCAGTTGGTAAATATGGAAGAGATGATGAGGAAATGATCCTTTGGTTTCTTAAAGATCGGAGATTCTCTGTTGATGAAGCTATTGGAAAACTTACTAAAGCTATTGTATCCTCTTCCTTGTCTTTCTTTCCCCTTTCATTCAACTCTAATCTTGATCTTCTTATCAGAATCAAATCAAGATTTGCTTGTGTTTTGGTAATGTTGATTTCTACGTGATCCTTACTTAAAAAGCATAGAAATGGCGTCATGAGTTCAATGTAAATGAACTATCTGAAGATTCTATCAAAGCTGCTACTGACACAGGCAAAGCCTATGTCCATGGTTTCTTAGATGTTAAAGGTAGACCAGTTGTTATTGTATCCCCTGCAAAGCACATTCCCGGGGCAAGTCTTTTTTTCTCTTGTATTATGTTTTCACTATGAAGTTTTACAATAGCCAAGGATTTGATAAATATATAACGTTTTGCAGCAGCTTGATCCTGTAGAAGATGAAAAGCTTTGTGTGTTCTTACTTGAAAAAGCTTTAAGTAAGCTACCAATAGGACAAGACAAGATACTTGGGATATTTGATCTCCGTGGATTCGGATCTCAGAACGCAGATCTTAAGTTCTTGACTTTCCTGGTATTTTCAATCTTCTTGGTATTGTTCTAGTGACCAAGTCTTTGATCTTTATTGTTGTCTTTTTTGTTTTTACAGTTTGATGTATTTTACTATTACTATCCAAGTCGATTGGATGAAGTACTTTTCGTAGATGCACCATTCATTTTCAAGCCAATTTGGCAATTCACTAAGCCATTGGTGAAGCAATACGCTTCCCTGGTAACTTCTATACCAAATTACTAAGTTTTGATCCTGTTTCATTAACATGTTTTCTCAGGGGATCTGTTACACACATCACTAGATGTATTTATGTAGTTTTGGTTTATGTGAAGGTCAAGTTTTGCTCAGCAGAGACTGTGAGAAAGGACTACTTCACTGAAGAAACGTTACCATCAAATTTCAAGAGCTAAAGAGGTTTATAGGAGACCTTCAACGCCTAGTTTTTTCTTCTCTGTCTTTAAACATGTCTGTATATTTAAACTATGGATTATAGTGAAACCTTAATAGTTTGTAAAACCTCAAAAAAGGTAGCAGTATACATAGAGACACCAACATTGCCTTCCTAAAATCAAGAATAGTAAACCAAACACAACAAAACTACAGATCATAGAGAAGCCCTGAAAAAGTCGGAATTTGAAGAGCTTCAAATCAGGTTAGCTCTCTTTAGGAATCTGATAGTTCTGCAGTAATAAGGCCATACAGATTCAACAAAATCCAAGTATTTCTCAATGATCCATTCTTTGAACTGTTTCAGTTTGGTGCGAGTGAACTCTTTGTAGTCTGTGTTCTTGATGGCTACCACTGGTCGAAACACTCGAGCTTTAACGTCGTCTATGAGTTTTCCATGGGCAATATAGTGGTATGCTACAAGGTAATAAGAAGGTAGGTTTCTTATCATTTTGATGGTTTGGTTGAAGCAGAAGGCGTAAAGGGAACATAGTCCTTGGAACATTTTGATATAAAGGGCGACGATCAAGGGACCAGCCACCCACATAGGTGATAACTCCTTTGTAACTTCAGCTCCATAGATTGCATTAACAGCTACAAAAGCTGGAACACTGCAAAATGGTAAAGTCAAAAGTAGAATCAATACATATTCAAGGAACTTGGAAAAGAAAGTTGCTGTGACACTTTTTAACACAGTTTTCGATTATAAGTTACTGATACTTACAATAAGAGCAATGGAATCTTGATAGCTGCGTCTAGACTCCAAAACAAGGACCAAACTGTATTTTTTGTCCTCTGAAGATTTTCTGGTTTCTTGATTTCTGTTTCAGTTTCTGGCTTCTTTGTTTGTGGAACTTGTTCTCCTCCCAAAGCCTCGTCAGTCACTTGAACAGGTGACTGTGTGCGCAGCATTGTTAACCATTTCTTGAATAGTTTCTGAATAGCAGGCTGCCCGGTGATCGAATCCTCTGTTTCCGAGGTATATGAAAGCGATGTGTTTTGCGCCTTTGGAGAGCCGTTCACATTACTTTCATCATCATCTGAACGATAAGATAGTTTGACTGAGTTATTAGTACCTTTCTTTCCACCCTCAGTTCCTCCTGATTCATTATTTTGGATGCCACCTTTGAAAGATGTAACTCTGAAAGGCTTTGCTTTCAATCCACCATTGCAAGGGGACCCTAAACTGCAAAAGAATTTCACAGAATCTCATTATTCCAAAAATCAAATGAAAAGATCCATAAATGAACTATTGCAACTAAGTATCTATAAAGTTTCCTAAGTGATGCTAAGCCTATTATGGAGTACATCAGATAATGAATATGTTAGCTAACAATAAGGTCTCAGCTTATATAGAAAGCACATTTCAATCCACAATAACTAAGTATCAACCTTCCTAGAGTACGGAGAGAGCCATGAGTCACAAACTAAGAAGTACCTGTCTTGTAAACGCTGAACATATAGGAAATAAGCAGGCACTTGTGGAAAAGGATACTAACCTAAAACAAAAATGTTGCTTCAACTCTAACTGCTTGTCTTTTCTCCCAATGAAATGCACTGTTGTAACAGGTCTCTTCAAATTCAAACCTTTCGTCCATGTTGGTGAACTCCAAGGAAACAAGACATGTGAATCCTACATGACGACAATAAACATGTATATTTCTAGAGTGTCAATTCAATGAAGGCTTAACAAGAGTGAAACAGAAGGAAGGTACAACCATGTGTAGACATGACCATTACAAAGATGCCAAATCACACAAAACTTAAAACTTTGAAGATACCTGAAATTTATGGGTTACTAACACCATTGTCTCTAGCTGAGCAGTGAATCATTTACTCAAAGGTCACAACCTGTTCATCATTTACACACAAACAACTTTAGTTACTCGATAACACTAGGACAATAACATGAGAAACATAGGCAATGTAACCATCGACCAGTGATAAAGCTCTATCCAATAACACAGTAATCTATGTAGCTAATACAGATATGATGGATGACCTCCTTCTCCTTCCCGACCTCAAATTTTATAAATATTGAACCTTTTTTATATTCTCTAAGCTAAAAACAAAAATCCTTCTCCAACAACCAATTCCCAAACTCAGATTAAAACTAAGAGCTATATAATAGAATGTAAATTAGAATACAGTTACGTAGAAATTTGAGTGGGAGAGAGGAATAGAACATACCTCAATCGTTGTGTTTGGTTTTTTTGTTCGTTCGTGAAATTACGAAAGAAAGGAACAGAATTTGCAGAAGAAAAAAACCAGGAAGAAGAAAGATCAATAACCCATAAAAAAAAAACAAATGATAGAGATTTAGAACTTTAGATGGAAGGAGAAAGGGAAGGCGATAGATAGAGAGACGAAAGAGGGGATTGCAGAAGATATGAGAGATGAGATTGCATCAGCTTAGCGGTTAATCTCAAATACCAACATTCTCTAAACGCCGTCGTTTTATCGTAATGACTTCTCAATAATATATTGGAAGAAACCATATTAAGCAAACTAATAAAGCCCAAACTTGTTCTTTTTATTTGGATCATGTGGTCTCGCTACTAATGGGCTTTTTTGTGGTAATTAATTTTTTTGGGTCACAACACAAACCAATAATAGATAGATCTAATAAATAACGGTAAATAACGGCTACTTTCAGAACGAAACCTCAAAAGTTAAGTGAAACCAATTGGTTTAGTTAACCAAATTGAACCGGTAAATAACGGCTACTTTCAGAACGTTATAAATATCGAAAAAGACGTCAAGACTCACATCTTTTACAAAATTCAAAAGATTTATAAGAGAGAACAACTTTGATTCTTCTATTTCTCTATGATCTCTGCAATCTTTTTCTGGGTTGGTACTGGGGTTGAAGAATCGAGAAGAGATATAGTGAGAGTAAACGAGTCGTTGGTTTAATTGACGGAGTCTACTACTGAGTCATGCTTTAGTCATCTTCTCCGACGAAGTCACGTATCTTTGGATGGCCGTTAGAATAAGATTTATGGAGGAAGAGTTCTGATAAATTGATGAAGAAAACTCCAAGGGTTTAAGAGACTTGGAACATAGAGTCAAGATTTGTGGAATCGTGAATTAGGTAAACTAATCTCTCTTAAAACAAACAAATTTTGAATTTTTCTTTTTTGGTTTTGTGGAAGTTGAATTTTTGAAAGAGATAATGAAACATTTCAGGATCTGGTGGAGAAGAGAAATCGAAGTTCTTTTATATGTTATTAATCATATTGTTGATTTGGTACATTCCTTACAAAATTTCACCAATTGAACCAAGATTAAGGTAATTAACAATTTCAAGTATATGTTTTTGGTATGAATATTTTCATTGAGTAATTTAGGTTCTGTTAAATTGATGAATTACAGACCAAGATCAGATTTTTTTACTTGTCGTCATGCTCTTCGGAAGCTAAAGATAATATGCTTATTGTAAGAACATGATCTTTACTTGTTGTTTTCTTGAACGACATTTTAAATTACATAATTTGAGTTCTTAAAAAGTTTTATGTTTTCATTCTTATATCATTCTTAGGTTCTGTTGAGAACAAATTTTGATTCCATTAGTGGCGAGAACACTCATGTTTGCATCATTGGTGCCTTCAAATCTTCACATAGTAAAGAGAAGTTGCAGTCAGTACTCTCCAATATAAGCAAACATATCACGCCTTTAGTCTATTTTTAGGTCTTTACCTCTATTTTTCTTCAAGCCATTGCTTTTTGTTTTTTGGTTCTTTAACTTGACTATCATCACTAATCTTCTGGCTCTATGGTTTTGTTCAGGTATCCCATAAATCATTGTCTCGACGACAAACTTCAAGGAAAAGACCTTCCTCTGAGTGGATATGTGGAAGTACGCTATGATGATCCAGAGAAACGTGTGTTCAACTACAGGTTCTCAGGACACAGTAACATATACGCTTCTAGAAGCGGCAAAACAATCTTCGTTCTTGAGCTCACTTGACAAAACAGAGTTTAAAACTTTTGGTAAGTTTCTAATAGCTTACAAACCTCGACGTAGTAAATTTGCTACATTCAAAGGCGATATGAATGTGATAAAACGTAATATTAATCAGCTGATTTCAGGTTCTCAGGACTTACGTCTTACCAAGTAAATCAAAGCTTTAATTGAAATTGAAGTTCCACAATCATACGTTAAAGCTCTTCCAAAAGGTATTATAAATATCTTAACTTCATATTTACTATGCATAACTTCATATGAGTTAAAATATCACCCCACTTTTGAAATCTCTCATGTTTTTTTTTCAGTAACAATGGCGACAAAAAGTTATTTTCTATCGGAAACTTCTTTATCTCCAGGTCATTTTATTTTTATCTTTTTCTATTTTTTTTATTTTAGAATTAAATTTCATGATTTTTAAAAATTATTTTAAAATTTAGTAAATAATATTTTAGATAAATAATATTTATTTAGTTAAAAATTTTATAAAAATATTTTTATTTTTAAAAATATAAGTGTTAAA
>KE156404.1:57232-86418 GCA_000411055.1 Leavenworthia alabamica
TATATTTAAGTAACTATTTAATACTAATGTTTTGAATTATTCTATGTGAACGAGTATCTGTGGAGAACGAAGAAGTTGATTGAGTTGTCTAAACTATCGAAAAGGAAAGGAAGAAAGAATCGTGAAGTACTGAAGCTGTGTTAAAAAAAAAAAATCAATGTGTATTGTGTAATAGTTAGTTTCATTAAAATGTTGGTTTTAAAATAACAATTCTTCTCTTTTAAAAATATATTCTGGTTGGCGACAAAAGAATAATAAAATGTTAAAATCTCTTTTGCACTGTCTTTAAAAGCTTAAAATTAAATGGTTTGTCACATACGACTCAACTCAAATGGCCAACAAAATATTTTATTTTATACACGGAGCATGTTTATACAGATGACATATTATTTCTTGCAATAATATATTATAAGATTTTATATATTATATGATAAAACGATCAACAAAAATTTAGTTGATTCGCTTATCGCTTGTGGCTCAAAATAAAATTTTCTTGAAAATATATAATTAAGTAAACGAATTTCTTAATAAAGTAGAATTTTTTTTCTAAAAGTTGGTGATATGTTTCTCATATGAGAAAACAGATCTGGATCTTGAGCAAAGACTTCGCTATTTTATGATAATTTGATTTAAGTTGCTTTCATATACTTCTATTCAATATCTTTATCTGACTAGTTTGGTCAGGATAGATGATATTTTCTTTTATGTTTTTATTAGATATGAATTAACGTACAAAATGTTTTTAATGTATTTACGAAATATATCTTATGATGGTGCAAAAATCTTCCAATAACAGCAATGGAATCTTGATAGCTGCGTCTAGACTCCAAAACAAGGACCAAATTGTATTGTTTGTACTCTGAAGATTTTCTGGTTTCTGGATTTCTGTTTCAGTTTCAGTTTCGGGCTTCTTTGTTTGTGGAGCCTGTTCTCCTCCCAAAGCCTCGTCAGTCTCTTGAATAGGTGACTGTGTACGCATCATTGTTAACCATTTCTTGAATAGTTTCTGAATAGCGGGCTGCCCGGTGATCGAATCCTCTGTTTCCGAGGTATATGAGAGCGATGTGTTTTGCGCTTTTGGAGGGCCGTTCACATTATTATCGTCATCATCTGAACGATAAGATAGTTTGGCTGAGTTATTAGTACCCTTCTTTCCACCCTCAGTTCCTCCTGATTCATTATTTTGGATGCCACCTTTAAAAGATGTAACTCTGAAAGGCTTTGCTTTCAATCCACCATTGCAAGGGGACCCTAATCTGCAAAGAATTTCACAGAATCTCATTATTCCATGAATGAAATGAAAAGATCCATAAATGAACTTTTGCAACTAAGTATCTATTTTGGTTCCTAAGTGATGCTAAGCCTATTATGGAGTACATCAGATCCCATGCAGTAAGCCATGCCTCATTATCTAACAACGAATATGATAGCTAACAATTAGGTCTCCAACTATAAAGAGGCACCTTTCAACCCACAATATAACTATGTATCAACCTTCCTAAAGTACGGAGAGAGCCTTGAGTCAAAAACTAAGCAGTACCTGTCTTGTAAATGCTACATATATAGGAAATACGCAGGCACTTGTGGAAAAGGATACTAACCTAAAACAAAATTGTTGCTTCAACTCTAACTGCTTGTCTTTTCTCCCAATGAAATGCACTGTTGTAACAGGTCTCTTTAAATTCAAACCTTTGGTCCATGTTGGTGAACTCCAAGGAAACAAGACATGTGAAACCTACATGAGATAACATGACGACAATAAACATTTAGAGTGTCAATTCAACCATTTGTAGTCATGATCATTACAAAGAATGCAAAATCACACAGAACTTAAAACTTTGAAGATGCCTGAAATTTATGGGTTACCAAAACCATTGTCTCTAGCTGAGCAGTGAATCATTTACTCAAAGGTCACAACCTGTTCATCATTAACACATAAACAACTTTAGTTACTCGATAACAGTAAAAAAACAAAGCGTTCAGAGAGCTTGGAAACAATAACATGAGAAACATAAGGCAATGTAACCATCGACCCGTGATAAAGCTCTATCCCATAACACAGTAATCTAACGTAGCTAATACAAATATGATGGATGATCTCCTTCTCCTTCCTGACCTCAAATTTCATACTTTTTTTATATTCTCTAAGCTAGAAACAAAAAAATACTTCTCCAACAACTAATTCCCCAACTCAGATTAAAATTAAGAGCTATATAATAGAATGTAAATTAGAATACAGTTACGTAGAAATTTGAGTGGGAAAGAGCAAAAGAACAGACCTCAATCGTTTGTCTTTGATTTTTTTGTTCGTCCGTGAAATTACGAAAGAAATAAACAGAATTTGCAGAAGAAGAAAAAAACAGGAAAAAAAATATCAAAAACCCAGCCAAAAAAAATGATGAAGATTAGAACTTTAGATAGAAGGAGAAAGGGGAAGGCGATAGATAGAGAAACGAAAGAGGGGATTGCAGAAGATATGAGATTGCATCAGCTAAGCGGTTAATCTCAAATACCAACACTCTCTAAACGCCGTCGTTTTACCGTAATGACTTCTCAATAATATATATTGGAAGAAACCATATTAAGCAAACTAATAAAGCCCAAACTTGTTCTTTTTATTTGGATCATGTGGTCTCGCTACTAATGGGCTTTTTTGTGGTAATTAATTTTTTGGGTCACAACACAAACCAATAATAGATAGATCTAATAAATAACGGTAAATAACGGCTACTTTCAGAACGAAACCTCAAAAGTTAAGTGAAACCAATTGGTTTAGTTAACCAAATTGAACCGGTAAATAACGGCTACTTTCAGAACGTTATAAAAGTCGAAAAAGACGTCAAAACTCACATCTTTTACAAAATTCAAAAGATTTAAGAGAGAACCAAACACAAGAATCGATGAATCACAACTTCAATTCTTCTTTTTCTCTATGATCTCTGCAATCTTTTTCTGGGTTGGTACTGGGGTTGAAGAATCGTGAAGAGATATAGTGAGAGTAAACGAGTCGTTCGTTTAATTGACAGAGTCTACTACTGAGTCATCTTCTCCGACGAAATCACAAGCTTTGGATGGCAGTTAGAATAAGGTTTATGGAGGAAGAGATCTGATAAATTGAAGAAGAAAACTCCAAGGGTTTAAGAGACTTGGAACATAGAGTCAAGATTTGTGGGATCGTGAATTAGGTAAAGTAATCTCTCTTAAAACAAACAAATTTTGAATTTTTCTTTTTTTGATTTTGTGGAAGTTGAATTTTTGAAAAAGAGAATGAAATATGTCAGGATCTGGTGGATAAGAGAAATCGAAGTTCTTGTATATGTTATTAATCACATTGTTGACTTGGTAAATTTCATCAACTAAACCAAGATTGGAGGTAATTACTTCAATTTCAAGTATATGCTTTTGGTATGAATATTTTCATTGAGTAATTTAGGTTCTGTTTAATTGATGATTTGGTGGGTTTAACAGTTATTAATTACAGACCAAGATCAGATTTATTTACTGTCTTCATGCTCTTCGGAAGCTAAAGATAATTGTAAGAACATGATCCTTACTTGTTGTTTTCTTGAGGGACTTTTTAAATTACGTAATTTGAGTTCTTAAAAAGTTTTATGTTTTCATTCTTATATCATTCTTAGGTTCTGTTGAGAACAAATTTTGATTCCATTAGTGGCGAGAACACTCCTGTTTGCATCATTGGTGCCTTCAGATCTTCACATAGTAGAGAAGTTACAGTCAGTACTCTGCAAGGTAAGCAAACATATCACGCCTTTAGTCTATTTTTAGGTCTTTCGCTCTATTTTTCTTCAAGCCATTGCTTTTTGTTTTTTGGTTCTTTAACTTGANATCATTGGTGCCTTCAGATCTTCACATAGTAGAGAAGTTACAGTCAGTACTCTGCAAGGTAAGCAAACATATCACGCCTTTAGTCTATTTTTAGGTCTTTCGCTCTATTTTTCTTCAAGCCATTGCTTTTTGTTTTTTGGTTCTTTAACTTGATCATCATCACTAATCCTCTGGCTCTATGGTTTTGTTCAGGTATCCTAGAAATCATTGTCTCGACGACAAGAAACTGAGACAGGACACTGTAACATATTCGCTTGTAGAAGCGGCACAAACAATCTTCGTTCTTGAGCTCATTTGACAAAACGGAGTTTAAAACTTTTGGTAAGTTTTTAATAGCTTACAAACCTCGATGTGGTAAATTTGCTACATTCAAAGGGAATATGAATGTGATAAAACGTAATATTAATCAGTTGATTTCAGGTTCTCCGGACTTACCAAGTAAATTCAAAGCTTTAGCTGAAATGGAAATTCCACAATCATACACCTTGAAGCTCTTTCAGAAGGTATTATAAATATCTTTAACTTCATATTTACTATGCATAACGTTATAATATGAGTCAAAATGTCACACCACTTTTTAATTCTCTATGTTTTTATTTTCAGTAACAATGGCGACAAAAAGCTATTTTCGATCGGAAACTTCTTTATCTCCAGGTCATTTTATTTTTATCTTTTTCTATTTTTTTTTATTTTAGAATTAAATTTCATGATTTTTAAAAACTATTTTAAAATTTAGTAAATAATATTTTAGGTAAATAATATTTATTTAGTTAAAAATTTTATAAAAATATTTTTATTTTTAAAATATAAGTGTTAAATTTTAAAATAGTAAAAACAAACCGAATTCGACATCCAGTTCTTTTGATCCGTTAGAGGTGTTATGAATTCAATATGTTTATGCTTAAATATAAGTTTAACACTTATATTTTTTAAAATAAAAATATNAATACTAATGTTTTGAATTATTCTATGTGAACGAGTATTTGTGGAGAACGAAGAAGTTGTTTGAGTTGTACCCAAAAGGAAAGGAAGAAAGAATCGTGAAGTACTGAAGCTGTTTAAAAAAAAAAAATCAATGTGTATTGTGTAATAGTTAGTTTCATTTAAGTGTTGTTTTAAAATAACAATTCTTCTCTTTTAAAAATATATTTTGGTTGGCGACAAAAGAATAATAAAATGTTAAAATCTCTTTTGCACTGTCTTAAAAAGCTTAAAATTAAAAGAAATATAGTAATGGTAAACTCTTTGTCACATACGACTCAACTCAAGTGGCCAACAAAATAATTTACATGGAGGTTTCATTAATCTTAAAATGAGTATGTTCACACCGACGACATATTATTTATTGCAATAATATATTATAAGATTTTATATATATTATATATGATAATGATAAAATATATATGATAAAACGACAAAAACTTAGTTGATTAGCTTATCGTTTATGGCTCGAAATATATAATTAAAAGAATTTCTTACTAAAGTAGATTTTTTTGTTTGAAAATATTGAGGCAGCTTTGTTCAGACAAGTTGCTAAATTGTTTAATTGACCGGGTAGCTACCCGAGATCCCACTTTCCTTGAAGACATGAATATGATCTGCCCGCTGACCCGATAGGTTTCTTTCTTTATTTAGAAAACTCCATTGACCTAATTTGCAAGCCCTTCTATATAAACCAACCCTCCTTTGGGTTCTTCATATCCCTCCTTATCCCATCTTCCTTGTCCATTTTTTTTCTTTTTAAGTTTTAAGTATTCTCAAAGTGCATAAACATGTGTTGTTCATCTCAAAGTTGGTGATATGTTTATCATATGAGAAACTCATTGTTACTTGGTTTTGTTAGAAAACAGATCTGGATCTTGAGCAAAGACTTCGCTATTTTACGAGTCTTTAATTTACGTTGCTTTCATTTACTTCTATTCAATATCTTATATTACTAGTTTGGACAGGATTGGATATATTCTCTTTTATGTTTTTATTAGATATGAATCAACGTACAAAATGTTTTTAATATATTTATGAAATATATCTTATGATGGTGCAAAAATCTTCCATCCGCATGCCATGTCGTTTTCGTAGGCAGAGCGGCCATCTTTTGCATAAATTAAATTTTAAGTGCCTTTTCATAGTTGACCCTTCAGTGTGTAAAAGATCGTTTTTCAATATTTTTTTTCAGTAATATTGAAATCGATTTTTTACCTTAATGGCATACATTAGTATTCTATCGATTATTGGTTGAAGTTTGAAGTGAAAATGACTATGAACCGGTTTTGAAGTAAAACATTTTGAACCGGTTTAACATTGATTTGGATACGATTCGAGACAGACTATATAATTTGGAATATGCTGTTTCGGACCAATATCGACCTTTTTCGGACAAGGAGATATTTTACTACAAAAGCAAATCATAACTATTTTTAGGAACAATATATAATTACCATATATAAACGATTTGGTACAAATTTTTAGTTACTCCATCATTCTTAGAAATTGTGTTGACATTTATACTAACTCAGCTCGTAAATTTCGAGTTTGAGAAAAGAATTTATATATTTCACCTTTCAAGTGTAAATAAATCTATTAAAAATTGAAGAACTTGAAACAGATTTGTGTAATATCTCTCTTCTCTGTAATATGACTTTTGACTGTAACTTAACAAGAAAAGTGTTTATACATCAACACTGGTTTTGGTGAGGAGCCACATGAGGAAGCTTGATATAGTCCAGAATCCAGATCAAAATTACCCCTAAAACCTGTATCACAGATAAAAGCGTACCCAGAGATTTATTGATTGCCATAACAAATGATGTTACTAATTGTGCTGCTCTGTTCAGCTGATGATGTCTGTATACCTAACAATACCAAAAAGATTCCTTCAAATGTGAAAAAGTTAGTCTTGTTGATTGAGAAGAGTGATTACATACTAGAAAAATGATAGCTATGATAGGAGTTGATGAAGAATTCGGGTATCTATCGTACTGTTCGAATGCAAACTGAATAATAAAGTACAATACCAACAAGGTACGGTGTAAGAGTAGCTGATGCTGCAGGTCCAGTCCATGGCCAGACGAATCCCTTTGTAACCATTGGAATCATAAGACTAAGCATTAATGTTGCTACGGATGAGACTCTTTGTCCTATGTACTGTGAAGGATTGGTTTGGTTTTGGTGAACTTTTCCAGATAATTTTCTTGAACTGTCTATGATCATAAGTAAAGAGGCTACTCCACAATAGCTGAGAGATCTGTGAAGAACAGGATGAGGAAGTCAACAAATGGAAAGCGAAAAAGTCAATGACTTTGATCACATATAACTCTTAAATAATTGAAATGATGAGAAGATAAAATCGAATAAAGATTATTAATAATATTCTTATGTTCTGTCAAAAAGTCAACGATTTGTGTTTTTCTAAAGTAGACAACAAAAATGGAACTTTCAATTCAATTCGTGGGTTTTGACAGCAAGATTGACACGAAACTCGAGCAGAAGACATCTGTAGCGGTGACTCTCTCCGATTTCTGATAGATCATTTTAAAAAAGAAGAAGATATGGGTTCTATGTTCAGTGGAAACCGATTAAATAAGGAAGAGATGGAGGTGGTGATGAACAAGGCTAAAGAGATCGTCTCCACGTATCCTGTTGTTGTATTCAGGTTTTAATCGTTTAAAAATCTCGTCTTTTTCATGGATCGTTGTGGACTCGTTTCTTAATGTTTTCTCATTAGAATTACTAGGTTATAGATTATATATCAAAGGATTCAATCTAGGTTATATATAGCTCTGATCTATGTTTTATTTTGGCAGCAAGACTTACTGTGGTTATTGCCAGAGGGTGAAGCAGTTGTTAACACAACTAGGAGCAAGTTTTAAAGTATTTGAGCTTGATGAGATGAGTAAGAAACCAAATCCTGTCAATTCAAATACTTGACATTTGAATGATCTTGATGCAGATTTACTATTGATCTCTATTTTACAGGTGATGGAGGTGAGATCCAAGCAGCTCTATTAGAATGGACTGGACAAAGCACTGTTCCAAACGTCTTCATCAAAGAAAAACATATCGGTGGATGTGATAGTAAGTGAAAAAACTAGACAAGCTCTCTCTATACCTTATAGTGAGATTCAGGTCGAGTAGTATATATAACTAACTGTTTTTGTTTTGGGTTTTGCAGAAATTTTAGAGAGTAACAAACAAGGTAAGCTTGTGCCTCTACTTACTGAAGCTGGTGCTATTGCCAATAACTCTGCTCAGCTTTGATATAATGGTGCTTATGACTTGGGAAGATAAAAGTATATGTTATGTTTAAATCATGAGAAAGGTATTGTCATATAACCAAATAAAGAAAGATCCTTGTTGTTGTTTAACTATGTATTACAATTATAACATCAATAAAAATAGCAACAATGAAAAGGATCCAGGAACATCAGAGATTAGATGCAGTTTCTGGAATCCATACTCGAAGACGTCGATCATAAAACGAGCAAGTTGCTACAATGCTTTGTTTCTGATCTTTTCCTCTATACCAATCTGCTCCATAAGCAAGAGATTCATGTTTCTTATATGTCTCCATTACTTCACCCTTCCCATTACTAACCTTTCCTACAGCAAAACCATTATGCATACAAGCCGCTAAAACAACACCACTCAGAGAAGGATGGTGCTTAATTCTCCACACTCCTCCACCTAGAGACAATGATGTTTCATTCACAGGTCTGGAAACAAATCTAGTGTCCCATACTCTTAAAGTTTCATCATAACTTCCAGTGAATATAGAGTAAGGTTCACTTGGGGATGGGGAGATACAGCAAACACCCATTGTATGAACTTTGGAATTTTGAAAAACTCGATTGTTACCTGGACTATCTCTGATATCCCAACAGCTGAACTTGCAATCATCTGATCCAGTATAGACCAAATTAGGATTGTTGAGATCAAATGAGGCTGTCCAAACTTCAAAATCATGTCCTTTCCATTCTTGAACTGTTTTTAGATTAGAATCAGTAAATGAAACAACTGAAGCAGAGCCATCTGATAAACCAACTACGATTGATGTTGAAGATGAATCCCAATCCAAATAAAGACACATTGATGAGCTGATTTTTTCACTAGAGACTTCTTTCAGAGAGTTACCTGATTCAAGGACACAACTTCACTCAGATTACTTAACAAAACAAAACTTAAGAACAAAGCAACAACTGATCACACTACAAACTTTTCCAAATTGAGTTGCATTAAAGCTCTAATCTTGTTTCAACAGATTAATCAGCTACTTGATTAAAAATTCTGACTTTACTTTGCTTAAATCATCAGCAGCATCAAAAGAACAAGCATTAACTATAAACTTCCGAGTTCATCTGCTCTAATGTAAGAAGAGCTACAAGATAAAAAAACTGGGTACCTTTATCTGCAGTCTCATCTATTTTGTAAACTCTCAAGCATCCATCAGCATCAGCCTGAGCAAGAGCCACGGTTCCGCCTCGACTCCAGCGGATATCGAAAACTCCGGCGGTGTCGATTTTCTGAAGAAGATTTAAGTTAACATCTTCTACATCTCCAACGTCAAATAGATACACAGACCCTGATCGAGATGGAAGATCTCCTTCTTGAAGTGTGTAAGTAGAAGCTGCAAGTAAGTTCACGTAAAGTTCGTGAGGACAGAATTCTACGGCGTCGGCGTTTCCTTCGAGATAGCAATGTGCTGCGTCCATGGCAACTCTCTCTGCTGTTTTTTTTTCCCGACGGCTAAAACAAAGCAGAAGAAAAAGCCGCAAAGTAATACATAAGGAAAACGACATCGTTTTGGAGTCAGAAAATATAAAAAATGGTTTAATCGACTGGTTAAGACCATTTCAAACGGTTTAGGAAAATTTGATCGGTTATGATTGATCGCCGGTGATTAATGAAAGCTGTTGTGGTCGGGGTCGTCTTGTACCTGGACTGAAGATTGAAAATTCATTGTTTCTTTCGTTTACAGTGGAGACTTGATACAGTTTGATCAATGGAAACGGTAGAAAAACCTGAAGAAACCGTTCCAAGCGTAAGATTCTTATTATACGATTACTCCAGCTAGAAACCCGTTCAGAGCTTTAATGTTCAAATGCATAGATTAGATCATTCGATTTGGAAGCAGTTAACTGAAATTTTTATTTGTTTTCAATTTCCTTGTATTAAGCTTCTTCTTAGGGACAAATCTTTTGAAATATCTGTTCTTTATGATTATCATTTTAAGAATCTAGATCAAAATTAGGGTTTTTAAGTGGTTCATAGTTTACTTGTTGGTTGTTTTATGAAACAGAGTTCTTCAAGATTAGCTGGAACTCCCAACTGGGGAACAGCAACTGTTGTTGGGGTATTTGCTGGATTACTATATGGAGGGAGCAAAGAGGCTTCTGCTTCTGTGGTATGTAATGTAACCATTCTATTTCAGATTCAAGTTTGAGGAAGAAGATTAGTTTAGATGATTCTATAGCATTTAAATTATACTCTTGAGATGCCTTTTGCCATGTATTTTTATCCTCCTCCCTTGAGATTTATGTTTCATGCTACTAATTTAGTGACTTCTGGTACTAAACTGAACTCATAAGATATCAAAGTTTAAGACTTTTAGCTCAATCTAGCTCGCATACAAAAATCGATGTCTTTGGTTTCATACAGAGCAAGGATGCAGAAGTGATGTTGAAGATGGGTAGTACACAAGATAAGCGTGAACAACACAGATTGATGAGAGATGCTATGGAGAAAAGATTCATCCGAGTAACTCGTGGCTCCCTTATTGGTGGAATGCGACTTGGAATGTTTACTGCGTCCTTCTTCAGTCTACAAAACTTTTTAGTTGAGACTCGTGGAGTTCATGATGTTTTCAATGTCGTAGGAGCTGGTTCAGCAACTGCTGCAGTATTTGGCTTAATCAGTACTACTGATACATCCCACACTTGTTTATGAGATTTCAAGATGTTAACTTTTTAATGTCCTAACATATCATTTTCTCTAATCAAATGTGGCAGTGCCAGGGTCTCTTGCATGGCGTGCACGGAATGTGTTGCTCGGTTCAGTTCTTGGAGCCACTGTCTGCTTCCCTCTTGGTAAATACACTGCATTTGCATTACATTTCTTACAAGTTGTTACCATATAAGATAAGTAGACTCAAGGAGTGTTGGAATTAGGTTAAAAACTAAGTTGAAACTGTATTGGTTTGATAGGTTGGTTACAACTGAAGCTCATGGAAAAAGCAAACGAAGGCAGTAACGAGACTAGCCACCATGGCGAGGTCACAAGTGGTGTTGGTGCAGCCATTGAGAGACTTGAACAACAGTTAAGCAAATAAGAAAGAGAACACAAGACATTTTGTACGCTTAATTAACTTTTAGATCTTGTCTAAAGTCAATGGGAATAAGATAACAACAGAAACATTATGTTTTTATGTAATTTGTATCACCATGATTCTACAATATTCTTTGCTTCATCACTGTTATTATCAGAAGACGAAAGCTTTCTACTCCAATACTCTACACTTTCACCACTAACCCATGCTTCATCATCATCTTCTTCATCAAAATGATATTCAACACCTGAATCTTCTGAATCAAATAAGTTCTCGAACTCATCTTCATATTCATCATCCAGATCACTACTATTATAATCATCAATGGCTTCATCTCTGTTACCTTCCATGCTTTTATCGCCAAGTATGGCACATTTTCTTCTCCTTTCACGTCTAATTCTCTTTCCTTCTTGAATAAGATCTATCAAACGTTGTCTTATCACCAATGTCTCATCTTTCTCAAGAAGATCACCATTGTCATTGTATGCTTCAACGAGAAACACAGAGTCTCTAGTACCTTTTATACTCACATAAAATAGCTCTGGATGTCTCACTATCAAAGCTCTTAACTTGTTTGGTAATGCAAACTCCTTCCTGAAATGTGTCAAATGATCAATCAACGTCCTTTTCTCAATCGTTAACCCCAACACCTCTCTTATAACTGCGCATGCTCGCTTCTCTGCCTCAATTGACTCGTTTGCCAGGTATTCAGATGACATTTTATAAGGACACACATCAGGTGATTCTCCGAACTTTATCAAGAAGTCTTGGTGCCGCCTCTTCAAGTTTAAACCTTTTCGAAGATTCAACCGCTTAAACTTCAAAGGACGATCAACAATCAAACCCCTATCAACTTCAGGAGATGGCATTTGGTTAGCCAATTCAGGATCCCACGAGACAAGCTCAAGGGCTCTTCCGTAAGAAGTATCCACAGTCTTGAACTTGTCAGGATAGTCATTGCAGAGCCGTGACCTGAAATTAGGAGGGAATCCAAAATCCGGGCCAATGTGAACCAGTTTAGACAAAAGCAACCTGCGGTGAGATGACAACATGAGCAGCTTCTGAAGCTTAATTGCTAGTTTATCAGACATCTCAGCCTTAAGATTCAATTCTTGCATTGCAAGGGAAGATGCAGCTGATGTCATACGGACACAGAGTTGAGATAATGACTTAGTGGCATTCATAGGCAAATGTGGTGTGGGTGTTGTAAACAGTTCAAAAATCATGGGATACCTACGGATCATGGGGAGAATATTCCGAGGATTATCGATGCAGAGGTAAGATCGACATTTGTAGAGGATTTGAATTGGTATGAAATGCTTTGGTTTAGAGAGAAGTAAAGTTTTCAATTTCTGCACAAACCTAACTCTATTCTGCTTCACTACATGTTTGTCTAAAGATGGACTCCGAACAATCTTATGAGCTGAACATGAAATGTTTAAAGACAAACTTCCTAATTTCTTGGAAGTGGTTTTAGTACTTAGGTTACATCTGTGAGTCTCCAGAGGAACAGAAGGGAGAAGGAAGGTGGAGAAAAACAAAAGCTTTTCTGGCGAGAAAGGAACCAGTTGAGTTAGCACCATTATTACCCGCCAAATCGCTTAGAAAGTCATATTCTTGATCCTACACAAAAACAAAGACATGGTAAAAACAAATTAATAGCGAATTATCTTAAAAGCTGAAGCATTTTAATCATTAAAAAAAACCAAAAATCTATAAATGAAAAGTATGAAATTTGAAAGCAAACAGCTCTCTTAGGCATTAATACAAACACATGGTGAGCAACTATAAACAGATGATAAGACTCGAGTGCTAAACTTGGGAATTACATAACTGAGATAATAAGCAGACATGGGAACTGAGTAGGGAGAAGAACTATGTAATAATTTTTACCTATGGTAATTGCAGAACAACAACAAAGATGATTGTTTTTTTTGGATAAAGGTATAAAGATGAATGCTACAAAGACAAAAGTAAAAGGAGGGAACAGTTTATGTCTTTGATTAACGCAAAAGCTGATTGTATCTCTATGTATCTATTTACTGTTGATTTTTGCAACTTCCAAGTGCTTTTCGTTCTGAATCTGTTCTTCAAAAAAAAAAAATCTGAACAAGATTCGAAGTTTCTAACATCTGAACGATGCTTCAACTTTTTGCAAAAAGGGTCCTCAGATTTATTTTTTGTTCTCGATAGTGACCCCGTATATATAAAATTTTCAAATAAGCACATGTAGAGCACACATTCTATAAAAGAATATAGAAGCTTCAAAATGTTTCCCATAAGTGAGATCATGTACGTATTAAGGACATGTACAAACCAAATACTTAGCTTTGTAATAAAAACACTAGAAAATCTTGGACATGGATACAACAACTGAGACAATAGAAATGATATACAAATAATTTGGAAACGTTTCCAGAGTTTTGAATGACTATGAATAGCTAAAGAACATGAAATTGATCCTTGATGGATTTGTTTCTTATTAGGTTTTTGCATTTCTTTAGGTAGTCAAAAAACACAAAGTAAAATTTATAACATATGATCACTCTTATATGATATGAGCAAAGAATGCAATATATTTATAAGCATGACTTTGTTTGCTTCTCCACAATGTTTTTTCATACTGTATCTTTCAAAAATCATTCTTTCTACTTAAAAACCTTCCAAATCAAACATTGTTACTTGCTTCGCAAGCTACTACTACCGAGGACTCTGGTAAGACTCAGGAAACCATTTCTCCAATAATCTATGTTTCAGCTTAACCAACAATGCAAAAGCTCCATAGCATGGCAAATGCATCACTGCAACTGAAAAATACCTGTAAAATAAACACCACATCATTTCAATCTCATCAACCCTAAGTTTCTAAAGAAACATTGTAAAGCTTTGAAATTACCATAGTGGAGCATAGTGTGATGATAAGTCCAGGAATGGGTAAGGCCACCTGTTAATATTCAGTAAAAAGTTATTACTGTCAAAGTTAAGATTTCATTAAGGTAAAAATGTATGAAATTTACCAAATATGGACTACAGAGTGAAGAGCCCATTGGAATATAACATAAGCTATAGTCCAGAAGAAGAAGTAAGCAATTCTAAAGCAAGGAAAGCTCTGTAAATATGAAAATAATCAGAATTAATTACAGATTTAAAACAAATATATAACATTTTGTTAGAATATAATAAATTACCAGAGAATTCAAAGCAGCATCACCAAGCAAGAAAATTGCATTAAGAGAATGCATATTAATCACAAGCTGCAAAATTGAACTGATCATCAAATAATTTTTATACAATTAATCAAAATTTCTAATAAGCTTTATATAATAACTACTTACAACATTGAGACTATAATCATGGATCTCAAGGAAAGGAACAATGATGAACCAGAAGACACAGTCAGTGAGCAAAACTGCTCCTGCATTCATCTGTTTTAAGCAAATAACAAATCAAGAACTCATTATATTAATCATATGATTATGGATTTTGATGTTGATTACCTGAAATATTATCTGGAAAACATAACCCCAAAAGCTAGCTGGATTACTAGAGTATTGAGTTTGTTGAAGAGTATTATTATCAGAGCCTTTGGATCTAACTCTCTCTGAGTCTATAGCTTCAATGCTATCTACTTTATCACCAGCTGCTCTTTTATTGTATTTGTAACATCCATGTAATGAAAGGAGTGATCCTAACTGTATAAAACATATCCAGAAAAATATAAGAAACCTTCAACAATGTTGAAATTAACTAATCAGGTTCTGAAACAGAGCATTACTCCAAAATAGAGAGTGATTAGAGCAAAAGTCCATCTGAAAATAAAAAAGACCAGGATTAGAGACCAAACACAATGACATAAGTTTTGTATGTCGGATTAAGTAACACTTGATGTAAGAGCTTACTGAGTATAGTAGAAGAAGATGGTGGGACCATCGACAAGGCCAATAACGATCAATAGAACAAGAAGAACAAAGAAGGCAACGACTCGAAAAGCAAGAAGCCAAGCTGGGTGAATATTACGAAGACAAGGTCTCCAAGTTTCGTCTTCATATACATTACCTGACCATTCTTTCTCACCTCCGTTGTCAACCTCACTTTGTTTCCGACGAAAGCCTTCGTATTTGAATATAAGAAAAGCTGTGATAACCATAGCTACAGCCATCCATATACAGCAGATCATTACTCTCCAATTGAACCAGTAGCTTGATTCAGTTGTGTTAGCTGTTGTTGATGGATGCCAAGCATCTTTTAACTCTGTATATGAAGATGGTGTTAACAATGATGATGATGATGATAAAGCCATTTTGATAAAGTTTCAGTATTTCACAGAGAAGAAATAAGAAAACAGAGTAAGAATCAATTAGTACATTTATCTTGAAGAGAGAATAAAAAAACAAGATTTATGGAGTTTGAAATGTTTAAGTGATGAGGTGATTCATATATTCGAAGAAGCAAAGGAAGAGATTCGAAACTTTAAAATCATGTGTTCCTTGTAGATAAAGAAGACGAAACTATTTTATATATATTTCTGATCAGAGTTTAAAAAGAAAAATTAAATAAATAAATATAAAGGGGAAAAAAGTGAATAAAGAAGAAGAAGAGGGAGCTGAACTCAAAGGCAAGTAAATAAATGATCCTTGCAAATAAAAATGTAAAAAAAAAAAAAAAANTTTGCTTTAGGAAAGACAAGTATTTTTAGACAAGAGTGAGAGATGTAAGTAACCGAATACTCAATTTTATTTAACCATAAATAAATAAATAAATTATGGTACAAGAAATGCATGTGCATTATGCAATGTATCATAATTTTCACTATTTTATTTATACAAAAGAATTCAAAATCTCACATCTATATAAAGGCAAAGAGAGTAATGGATTCGAGGCAATAGGTTGAGGATTTATGTTATTAATTTTTTAATCTTTTTGGCATATACTCAAATTGATGCATTATACATGAGAATAATATGTATAGACGTATACGTGGATAATATATGTATAGTATATGATAGATAGGATAGAGAATCTATAAAGATGTAATTTTAAATATGAGGCATCTCTTTGTCGAGTCTTAATCTTTTTGCAAATACCCAAAAAAATAAAAGAGTATATTAAAAAGTTAAAACCTCTCAAAGAGACCTTGGGACGTATGCATTGTTGTGTCGTTTCTTTTTCACTATATAGTATATACATAATATATAGGGAGGTTCCATGTGGGCAGAGGCACAGAAATCAGAATTGGTTTGTGTTTAATTAGTTAGATATGTTTTATGGTTTTGTTCCACCACTCGACATGAACCGTTGGATTATGACGATTTTGATGTGTCAATGACAATGAAATTTAATGAAGGACCAGCTTTTGTTGTAGCCTATATTAGTAATTAAAAAAAATGTAATGATAGGTTGCTTTTGGTCAAAGGCAGAGAGACTGCGTGAGAGTGGGACCCATTAAACTCAACCCCGAAGACTTTAAAGATATGTCAGAGATACATCCAAAGACCACAGTGTGGGGCCCGTTTCTCATTCTTCTTAGTTTTTCTAATATTAAATGCTTTTAAGAAATTTTTTGAAAACAAATGTTTTTGAAAATGGACTAATGAGGAATAATTTATATGAATGTGAGTGTATTGTGCGTGATTAAAATAGTAATTTTTTATATACGTAAAAAAAATTACTATATCTGTAGTAAAATAAACAGAAAAATCATAATATAAAACAAAACAATTATAACATTTTTAAAAATATTTAACTAATTTTAACAGAAAAGCTTTTATTGTTATATTGGTGTCTAGAATAAGTTTTGTTTCTTGGAAATAAGTCGGTAGCCATTTCTGGTGTGGGGTTTTGCTTTGTTAGATTTTGTTGTTGATAATAATGCATTATGCATGGCTTGTTGAATACGATAAAATACACATAATAAAGGTACGATTATATTATAAAAAATATGTATGTTTTTAATGGGCCATCATAAGCCTAATGCTTATTGGTAACTCCAAAAAACAAGAAAAAAAATCTTTAGACTAGATTATAATGAAACCAAATATACGATTACTAGTGGACCAACCTTGGGAAATGCTTATTGGTAATTCCAAAAGATTTCGATGCCTTATTTTGTCTCTTGTCACTCAACAGCCAATGCATTTTATTTTTCAAAAAAACTTGATGGTTTGTAATAAATAATAACTAATACATTCATCAAAATGTCTTATCCAAATTAACAGAACTATATATATATATTTATATATTAATACCGTCTTTCTTGGCTTTGTTAAAGTAAGCTTTTACCCATATTAAACCAAATTTGATTTGTGGCGATTAGTGAAAAAACAAGAAAATTAACTTTTTTTATAAGAGAATTGTGATTTGTGAGTGAACAAGTTCTGTCGGCAATCTTTTATTTTTAATTTTCTTGGATTTTTGTGTATTTGTCACTAAAAAACAAAGCTTTCATATTCCAACTTGGGAATCTCTGATTAATTATGAAAAAAATAGTTGAAAAACAAATTAAGTATGAAAAAATAGTTGAACAAGAATTTGAATATATTTATATACTTTAAATATTTGGGTATGAATAAAATTAAAATTACAAAATAATTAAAATATAAATTCGTTATTTTGCTGGACTCATATGTAATAGGTGAGGCTACAGGTCGGTCACGTAGGTTTAAAAGAGGATTCATGTGTCACAGAGACAGCTGTCGCAAACGAAGCCAAAAGAGCGTGCCAGAGACGACAGCGACGCGTCTTGGCCGCTAAGTAACCGCGTTTGCAACAAACTGCTGTTCTCTTCACGTTACTATTACTACTACCACATTCCATTACAACACAGTTTCTAAGATTTTTTTCATCTTTTGTCTCTATTATTTAATAAACTAACTCACGAGATCATTGTTTTTTTTTGGTTTTAGACAAACTTACAAGCTTTCTTTTCACATATTATTATTGTAAAAATATAAATTATTATTTTTATCCCACCTTATATTTCGATTAACTAAAATATAATTATCAATACATTGGTTTATAAAGAAAAAAAACACAAATATTATACATGGAAACATGATATGTTGCAATTTTTATTTTTATTTTCTTAATACCATAAATTATGTGAGTTTAAATCAAAGTAGTGATGCTACATGCATCAATTACGTATTGATCATCATAAACAACATTGTGAAGATTGGTATGCTTATATATGGCTTCATGAGAAAATGTATAACTCAAAAAATTGACTGAAAAAAGGAAAGAGATTGGTACCTTTCATGGGTTCACAATTTTCTTGCAAGACAGAAACAAAAAGAAAGAACAAACCAAAAGAAGAAAAAAATGCTGAAACAAATGAAATGATGATGTTTATATAACAAATTTTTTATTTTTGAAATGTATAGAAAAAAAAATAGAATAAAGAAATGTAAGTGAGAAAAAAGAAAGGGCAGAAAGCATGAGGGAGCTCTAAAGAAATGAGAGGAGCCTTGCCAAATTGGGATTTAACATTAGGCAGTTAGTTAGCTTAGCTTACATGTTTCTAGTTCTTTTTTTCTCCAAAGCAAGATTCATGTGTTCTAATTCCTTTTCTTTTTTCCTCAAAATATGGACTAAACAAAAATAAACAAGAATTTATATCTTAAAATTTCTTTCATCGAGAAGCCGCATACGATATATAAATCGAATTTCTAATTTTTTTTAATTAAACTCTTCTTATGTATTCTATAGTTTATTATTATTTAAAATTAATGTTTTTTTCTAAATGTAATTTTGTGATTAAAATCATTTACTATTTGTATTTAAACTTATGGTGCAAAAACGATCAGTTTGTTGAGATATGTTTATAGGCTTAAAGCCCATGAAGCTAATGGGCCTTAGAAGCAATAACAAAGAATGTTGTTATTGCATAAACAGGCCTAGTCTATGTTTTATTTTTCTCTCCTTCATTTTATAGAGTTCAGAGTTATTCTACTTTTCGAAATAACGTCGCCGTTTTAGTTACGCCCAAACATGCAAATGTTATTATTTTTAGTTTATAATAATATATATATTTTGTAAAACCCATTTGACGTTGACAATTTACTTCTATTTGTAGACCAGTTATTTCTCTCTAACTGACTAACTGTATATAGTTATAACATTATCTTTAAAAAAATAGAAGAATTACAAAATCCGTTGACTATATAAAATCCAAACAATTAGGTTCATTAATTCATGCTTTGAAAAACATAAAGGTACGACGCACAAAAGTATTGAGGAATATGTTCTGCAATTATTAAAAAAAAAAAAATGGAAAAATAAAACTTAATTAAAAAGACTTATCTTGGCGAATATTATTTCAAATTTCGTTGGATAAGCATATATATATATAGGTTATGACAACTTGACAGTAACAAAGTAGGTATCTCAACCTTTGTAAATTAAGAGCATATACAATTCCATTTTACTAATTGATATACAGTAAAAATATTCAAAATCCGTAATGTGAAATTGTCTGAGTCAGCTTAGCTTATATTATTCTCACACCATTCTGATGCCCTTTTATTATTCTTTCCTTTCTTTTATGAGATGGTTTGTTTTTAGTTTTGTTCTTTCTCAAAAATTAAAAAATAATAATCATGTGAAGTAAGTATGAAGTATTCTCCCTAGATCCTTACAATCTTCAGTTTCCTACTTGTCTCATAGATTTATTAAGCTTTTGTCTTTAAAGTTGTTTTAATTTTTGGCTCATTAGTTCATATATTAAACGATTACAATTTGATGTATAAATATATTGTATAATTCATGCATGTAAACTATTTAAGCCGTTGGTTAAAAATAAAGTTACATTATTTTGGTTTTTAATTATCAGAAAAAGTTGAAATCATACGTCATAAATGCTGTAAAAAAACATGTGTCGTAATTACAAATACTGACTTTAGATTTGAAAAACTATTCATTGAGCTTAGTAAAGTGAAATGCGTTTGATTAAATAAAAAAAATGAAAAGATTACACTGAAATTCTAAAAAATTTGTTGATAAAGAAAAGATTGTTACAGCCCTCAAACTTTTTCATCGATCAAACTCTTTTAACTTTGATTTCAAAAATTAATAATTAAACTAATGATTTAGAAAATCAAGAAAAAAAAAGCTTCAATCAAGATTCATGATATTACCACATAGGAAAAGTGACATGTGGCAAGAGAATAGATACTTTGCTTGAGAGGAGCGAGCGAGTGGAGCCCACAAGCGGACCCACCTAAGTTCTCAAACTCTTCATTCTTCATCTTACTCTTTATCGTAAGTCTAAAAACTCAAGACAAAACTTCGATAAAGATATTATTCTCTCACTTTTGTCTCTGTTGTGTGACGATGAAGCCGCTATATCTGAACTAATCTGACGGCTAACCTTGTTTACATGGGTCCCGTTGGTTAGATCTTGGCCGTTGGATTAATAAAGATGATTGGTCAAGTTGACGTGGACCCACCAAAGAATGTGGGTCTGAGGAATATAGAACCACCGACGCTCTCTTTTTCCTCCGCCACATCCGTATGTATTTCTTATACTCTAATACACATATGTATAATTACAGATTATAATACAAATAACTCCAATTAAAGTTTTTAACTTTTATCATGATCACCAAAGCGAGCCGTTTTAACTTTGAAATTTTGTTCTCTAATTGGACACAGAGCATATTTATAAATTAAAGTTTTTATATAAATTTAAGAAGTACATATATATATATATATATGATACCCACCATGTACACATGTTATTATTTCCAGATATAGAAAATTCAAAGGAAGCTCCGTAGTTTACGCTTTGGTAAATCCATATAGGTATAAAACTTCGAAATAACTGTCAAACAAAATAATAATTATATCAAATAATATTAAAAAAATAGTATCAAACTTGAACCAGGAAAAAAAAGTAAAACAAATAAGTGTGAACTAATAATAAGTTTAACTAAAGAGTAGAAGTAGGTTTGAGTGGAGACAGCAATCCCGAGGAGAAGGAGGGTCCTCTTCTTGCTTCCTTCTTATTCACACCCAAACCCCAAACTCTTCATTGCCTCATCTCCTCCTCTCTCCTCTCTTTCAAGAACTTGTCTTACATTTCTCAATTTTTTCAAACAAAACACAAAAATGGGTCTCACTTCTCTTCAAGTTTGCATGGATTCTGACTGGCTCCAGGTATTTCTCCTCAGACCTTCCATTATAAATGTCAAATACAAATGGAAGATTTGTTTGTACAAGTCCACATTTTGATATAGTTTTGTTAATTGTTTTATGTTAGGAAGCTGAGTCATCAGGAGGAAGCATGTTAGATTCTTTAACGACTTCTCCATCAGCAGCTGACATACTAGCAGCTTGCAGCACTAGATCACAAGCCTCAGACATGGCTGTAGCCGCAGCAGCTCTGGTAGATGGTGGAAGGAGGCTGCGTCCACCTCATGACCATCCTCAAAAGTGTCCTCGTTGCGAGTCAACACACACTAAGTTCTGTTACTATAATAACTATAGTCTCACTCAGCCTCGTTACTTTTGCAAGACTTGTCGCCGTTACTGGACCAAAGGTGGCACTCTAAGGAATATTCCAGTCGGTGGTGGATGCCGGAAAAACAAGAAACCATCTTCCTCTAATTCCTCCTCCTCCACTTCTTCCGGCAAAAAGCCATCCAATATTATTACTACTAATACAAATGATCTTATGGCTTTAGTACATTCTCATCAGAATTACCAACATTCTCCTCTAGGGTTTTCACATTTTGGTGGGCTGATGGGGTCTTACTCAACTCCAGATCATAGTAGCGTTGGTTTCTTGGAGAGCAATTACGGTGGTTTGCTTTCTCAAAGCCCTAGACCAATTGATTTCTTGGACAGTAAGTTTGATCTTATGGGAGTGAACAATGACAACCTGATCATGTTTGATCATAATCATGGTCTGAATCACGGGTTAGGTCTTAATAGCAATAACAACAACAATGGTGGATTTAATGGGATTTCTCAGGGAAGCAATGGTGGTGGTTTCATGGATATCTCAACATGCCAAAGAACTATGCTATCTAATTATGATCATCAAAGGTTAACAACAATAATGGATGTGAAGCCAAATCCAAAGTTGTTATCGCTTGACTGGCAGCAAGATCAAGGCTATCCCAGTAATGGTGGTAGCGGAGGTGTAGGAAAATCTGACGGTGGTGGATACAGCGGTGGGGGTTATATCAATGGTTTAGGTTCGTCGTGGAATGGTTTGATGAATGGATATGGATCGTCCACTAAAACAAACTCTTTGGTTTGATAAGTTAGTTACTGAGAACTTTCTTCTTGTCTTCATCTACTAATAGTAGTATAGTGATAGTAGAGAAGCAATTAAATTATATATTATGGATGTGTTTTGCTTTACTTCCGTAATTAATCGCTAATTACGAGAGAAATCTTGATTAGAGTATTTAAATAGATATTTATGTTTGTGTGTGTATAATATTTATTGCTATGTGTCCATTTTATTTTTAATAACTTAGTTTCAGTTCCGTTCCAAAATTTTAACGAAGGCATCACAGGAGATGATATAATCTAAAGCTTAACATCAATTTATTAGAGATTAAGCTAAAACCGTGACACGTGTTAAACACTTAACACGCTTGACCCGGTTTATATAATAACCCAACCCAATCCCGACTTGACCCAGCAATTCGGTACATTAGATTTTCTAAATCTCAAGATTGAATGATCCATCTCTATCGATCTTACAAGCAACGTTCTTCGAAAGCTTTCGATGGGTTATTACCATCAATTTGCGAATGATGAGGGAAATCAAATGGCATTGCTTCAGGAGAGAGCCAAGCTTCTCTAAAAGCTCTCGAGACTTGTTCAAAAACTACTCCATTGCCTTCAGGCGTTAGATGCAATCCATCACTAACAAACGAGCAAGAACCATTTATAAACAACAAAAAATGATTCAGGAGAACAGTGTATTTGAAAACCAACTACATTTTGGGATCAGATTATGATACAGACCTTAGGTATTTCTTCTGCCAATCATTGGTCTCCTGCATCTTGGACCATAAGTTAACACATCGCAGACCAAGTTCCTCAGCTAATGCAACACACTGTTGCGCGTAGATTCCCGTAGTTTCGTTTGTTCTCTCAGGCTCCTTCATAGCTTTATCACCATAGACTGATCTGATGTAACACAGTCACCAGCTTGATTATGACAAGTGTTGGACTAAATATATATATAGATGATAGAGATCAAAACAAAGCCTACTCTGCATAACTTTGTCGTCCAGCTTCATCAATTGGTGGTGGAGTTATAAGTACAATGAGCATGGTAGGTGAACATTTCTACAAAACAGAGTCATTATTAGTTCACAACTCACAATCATTCCACTAAAGGAAGGATCATGGAAGCATATATATAACCTTCAAATGGTGAACAATTTTTCTGAGATTATCTTTATACTCTTCCACTGGCACATGTTGCCTATCACTTGTTCTTCCTTTGAGAGCTGCATCGTTTGCACCGAAGAATATCGTTGTAGCCACAGGAGGAGAAGAAGAGTCCTAATGCAAAGAGAGACTATAACTGTATAAGACACACTTAGAACTGAATACAGATTTTTCCCACACTTTGATAGGATCAGTGTTGTTCATAACTCATAAGCAAAACTAACAGTTGTATAATGCATTAGAGAAACTCAAGATCTATCTATCACTCGATCATCATAAGCACAATCACTACAGATCCTGAACATATATTATATTATTATATCCCTTAAGACTCTACTAAATTCGTGTGTGAATCAAATTTCAATCAACATTACACAGTTACGGAGCTAGCTACAATCATTGAATTAAAAAATCAAAGAGATATTGATTGGAGATATAGAGTGATAAAGAGTTCTGACGAGAGGGAAAATGTGATGAAGCAAGAAGAGAGCCCATCTGGTGTTGTAGCCGCCATAGCCACGCACCACTACATCAGCCTTGCGAGAGTAAGCGTCGGTAAGAGCAGATCCCCATCCGCCGGATCTGAATGACTGCGCCGTTATCGAATCGCCGAACAGAACTATCTCCGGCCTCATCTCTCTGTCTCCCTCCGCTTCACTGAATAACCGTTAACTATTAGAAGCACCAGCCAACATTTATGGGCCGAACCAATACGAAACGGGCCTTACAACTAATTACTCATCAACGCCGTATTTATATATTTTGTTTTTTCTCATATTGAAAAATAAAAATTTAATTATATTGATTTTTCTCATATTGTAAATGGAAAATCATGATCATGTTATTAGTAAAAACTTTTTATGATATAATTATTTTATCAGCATTATGGTGCAAATCATTTGCAATTTAAAAAAGTTAATTTCATGTCTTGACTTATTTAAAAATCCACCGACCTAATGTTTAAAAGATTTTTTTTATTTGAAAGCAATCGACAAAAAAAATCTGAAAGATATGCAAAATCTCTCGATTTCATTCATATTTTCCATCGATTATTTTATATATTTCTTTCAACTTTATTATATATAAAGGATTCCACAAACTCCATTGTAACACATCATAAGACTATTATCATATTCTTTTACCAAACCCTTCAACTTTAGTTTATCTGAGTCCTCAAATCTCATTCTTTGATCCAATATAATATATGGCGGAAGTTTTACTACCGAGGAAGATGGAGATTGCTAACGATCCTTCAAAGTTTAGATCACCGGAGCTTCTTCATGTTCTCGCCGTTGATGACAGTCACGTTGATCGGAAATTTATTGAGCGTTTGCTCAGAGTCTCTTCTTGTAAAGGTAATATTACATTTTTCACTAACTGAACTCTAAGGTAATGTTATCTAAGTGAAACCTCTGTTTTGTTTTTTCAGTTACTGTTGTTGATAGTGCAACAAAAGCTCTACAATACCTTGGATTAGATGTTGAGAACAAATCAATTAGTTCTGAGGTAAAACTTCATTTTTCAGTTTTTTTCTCAAGAGAATATGAAATTTAACAGATTGTTAATTTTTATTTTTAATTTATGGATTTTCCAGGATTTGAAAGTTAATTTAATAATGACGGATTACTCAATGCCTGGTATGACTGGATATGAACTCTTGAAGAAGATCAAAGTAAGCAAAAAAAAACATAAATTTTGAGTTAAGTCCGAATATTATGTTTTATCTAATCGTGTTTATGATAACTTTCGACAGGAATCATCAGCTTTCAGACAAGTACCAGTTGTGATTATGTCTTCCGAAAATATTTTGCCTCGTATCGATAGGTATATTTTCAGTATAATCTTTATATTAACTTATTATTCAAACTATATTAACTTTGGTGAATATCTTAAATTGTATAACTAATTAAAGTTGAGATTCGGTGATCTTTAGTGGGTCCAAAGATGATTTTTTGTATAAAGACGTTATCTAAATTTTTAACCAGCAAAATCTTTACTTTGGGATTTGATTCTATTTTTAGTGATATGATATTATAATAAAATAAATTATATGATTTTTCCTACCTAATCTTTGGTAGGGTATTATTAAAGCCACCTCACATGTTTTTTTGCTTTGCATATTAGGAAACTTATAGACCAAACTTATATACTGGAGTTTACTTCAACTGATGTTCTTGTAATTTTTTGGGGGTATTTCAGATGTTTTGAAGAAGGTGCTGAAGATTTTTTACTGAAGCCAGTAAAACTCTCAGATGTAAAAAGATTAAGAGATTCTCTAATGAAAGTTGAAGATTTATCTTGCATAAAGAGTATTCATAAGAGAAAGCTTGAAACAGAGAATGTATTATACTCTTTGGATTCATCTGTTCACTCTCAGCTCAAGCGTCCAAAGATCTGAGCCTTTCATATGCAAGTTCATGACTAGTATTTTGTAAATGATATAGAGAAAAACATAGCGTCGTTACATTTACAAGAGATTTATAATCTAACTTTATATGAATCATAAACAATCAGATGAGTCTATAGATCAAACACCTTAAACTATTATAGATATGTTATATAAAAAGAGAAAATAACATTATTTATATTATTTTTATGTATTGGACTTTTCTGTACGACCTTTTATGTATTCACACATCACCATCATCACCACAGTGTTTATGACATAGAAAACAAAGCTCAAGTTCTCGTGTACCAAAAGACAACACTATACCCACGTTATCTTCTAAGCTATAAAGAACCAACAAAGTTTAAAACTGATGCAAAAATGCATTGAAGAAAACAGAGTAATCTAACAGACAACATGGTTTGCGAAAACCGAACCTCTCTTTTTTAAAACCTGCAAAACATGCTAGAAGAACGAGCTAGCCGCATTGTTAAAGCTCCTCCTTGAATACTAGTCTCAGCATTGTTTGCATTCTGTTCATATGGTTTCCTGCACCCTGGACACCGCCCATCTCCATCGCAAATCGTCTTGTGGCAGAAAAGACAGAGACGAAATCCGCAAGGACATGGAAGGAAGTTTGAATCTGTTAAGTCCAAGTCTTCGTAGCAGATGGGACATGAAGATGGAATCGACACAGAGCTAAAACGCTTGTCCAACTCTGGAAAACTAAGCTGCTTTGCTAAATTAGGTAACCCCTGAGGGCGAAAATCATCATCTGGCCTCCAAGCTTGATTACTCTTTTGCTTCCTTGTTGAATCTCTTAAGCACTCTTGCTTTGCATCATTAACACTCACAACAACATCTGATGCAACACTAATCGAATCACAGACATTAGAAGCTGACTGTCCAAGACTCGCTTCCTCTTTCACAGACTCATGGAGATGATTCTCTTCCTCAGCTGCTAATGCATCAGCAATAGCTTCCCAATCATCCACACACCCATCATCATCATCTAAATTTTCCTCTTCAGTTATGTTACCAGAGCAAAAGCCACAGCTGCTACTGCTACTTCTCCCACTGAAGTTAGTACTTGTATCTGTACCACCTCCAATGGAGCTATATGAAGGAGACTCCATAAAACTCTCATGATGAAGATTATTCCCACCATTACTATCATCTTCTCTAACTCTACGCACCTCATCTAAATTCTCTACTGGAGTATCTCTCTGCTGATGATTAACAATCCTCTCCTCCTTACATACCTTATTGCTCACCGTAACTAATAGTAAAATCAAAACCCAGAATGAATACATATGATCAAATCTAACCAAACAAATAAGGCAAAAACACACACACAATTGAAACATATAGATAAGAAAAAAGGGTAAAATCAGACCTTGAGAAAGCCATTGCTCACGGCGAAGCTTGTTCTGCTTCATCTTAGCAGACTTATTGTTCTGCAAACACAAAACCAAAACTTTGAATTCAATTACAGAGAAAGATATGAGATTTAAGGAGAAAATAAATAGATTTTTATTAGATAACGTTACCCTCTTCTTCTTTGCGAAATCTCTCGTGATAGGAGCTGCAGTAGCAGAAACGTTGGTGATCGAATCTGAAATCATGATTGGATGATGATACTGACGAACAAATTACAATGGTAAATATATTAAGAATTGAAATTAAGATAAATGAAGATTCTCAAAAACCCTAATCAGATTTGTTTGAGACTCGAGAGAGAAAGAAGAAATGTTCAATCTTTTTTTCTTTTTTTATTAATTTAATAAAATGAAAGAAAAGAGAAGAGAAGATATAAAAGGATAACGGAAACTCCTCTTCCTTCAACTCACACGACGCTCGTACGTGTGAGCTCTTCAGTAAGTCGGTGAGTACGCACGTGTAAGTTAAACGCTGTCGTTTATTAAAGACTAAAAAATGGAAAATAAATACTCTCTCTGTTTGTGAAAGAGTGTCATTCTAGTGTCAAATTCTTGTAAGTGAAAAATGTCATTTTAGGATTTCAAGACAAATTTTTAGTTATAATGTCATGTTTACCCCTGTTATTTTAGCTTATTAATTAGAGAGAGAAATAATTATAGTGTATTAATTAAGGGTAAAAGTGAAATTTACCTAATTTTCTTAATTTGTGTGAAAAATGTCAGAATGACATTCTTTCAAATACAGAGGGAGTATACATTTACCTTTTAGTGTTCTCAAAATATCTTTGATGATATTTATTTTTGGATTTATCTTAACACAGTTGGAAACTTGTAACCTTGTGAGTGAAAGCTCTCTTATGATTCTTTCTTCTTCATACAAAATTACAAAGAATCTGTGTGATGAAGTCACAACGAAAATAGTATGGTTTGGTTGGTTTTATTTGATAGGTGTGTATCATTTTTTCTTATTAGGATATTATAGCATATTAAATTATGATTGATACATAGTCAAACGTTTTGAAACATACAACAAAGATGAGTTTATTACTCATGTTATTATTATACAAGTAGTAACAAATAATAATTACAAAGTTGAATTCTAGAAATAAAAGAAAAAATCTGAAGTTATTATTGAGTTAAAAATGACAAGAGATTCATCTTCAAACACAATCAAATGAGTTTGCTTCTTTTGCAATTTGATTGGGAAAAAAAAAAAGACAATACAAAGAGAAATCAAATGATCAAAAAGTCAAAAGAAAAAAAAAAAGAGTTTTAAGTGGTAGATTCTGATATGCTTTGAAGAGAAGGCTGCCAAGTTCTAACTTTGTTGCTAGCTCCTATGTTCATCCCTCTCTGCTTATCATTAATCCGTGCCTATCAATCAAAACCCTAATTTTGTTATTTTCTTTGTCACATCTAAAAAACTGAAACAGAGCAATTGAGTTATGTAATAATAATAAACCTGAGTGTCTTTGTCGGAAGAAGATTCAGATCTTAAGGTTAGTGAGTTAATCTCTTCTTCTGCAACAGAGAACTCTCCATAGATCTTCTTCATTTTTCCAGATTTCTTAGCTTTTAATCCCTTCATCACCTCTAACATTCAGAAAAAAGCATACACACAAGATAATAATTAGGTCAAACAAAAGTGAAGCAGAACAAATCATTTGAAAATAAATTGGGAATTACCTTGGGAAGAGATGAGTCTATAGACATGGCCGAGTAAGAGAGTATCAGAAGGACGAAGGAGCTTGATACGAGTGACGCGGAGAGAGCCACCGTTAGG
>KE156404.1:86439-97494 GCA_000411055.1 Leavenworthia alabamica
GGATGAGATTTAATCACTTCGCTAGCGCTTACTGTATAGTAAAATCTGACAGTTTTACCGTCTGGTCGTTGAATCACCGCCGTCGCAGTCTCCACCGCTTGACAGTTACCCATTTGTTTCTCTCACGGCGGAGAAAAGTAGGAGAGAAGAGTTTAAGAGTAAGCGTAGGTGGAGGAAGGTCTATACTCTACATTTATTGAATAGCTTCTTAGCTTTTTATATATACTCTCATCATTTATTTATTTTTATTAGTATATGTTAAGTATGAAATATTATTTTCATTTTGTCAACACTCCACAAGTATATAATTTTTAATATTTTAAATTCGATTCCAGTTTATATGCATTTTGTCATCAATTATTTCGCAATTTAGTAAATGTATTTTAATATATCTCCACTATTCAATAAAATGGTACATGGTGAAGTAATAATAGTATACTAAATAAATAGATGGAATAATAAATCATAATTGCTCATTTGTTTATTTTTGTTATGTTTTGGAGTGTCCGTACAGTTGCTTGGCTGGAATCTTTCAACTTAAGCCTTTGATACTACGAATCTATTAACCATTTCTATTCAAAGTACAATATGCTACTTATTTTTTACCTTCAGTTCCACCAGTGGTGAAAATTAATTACTGTTTCATTACTATCGAATTAATCACTACCTTGTTTTTAATTTAAACATTTTAAGTTCTTTCTGACTAAAATACTGTCTAATTTCAATTTTAGATATGAATTGAAAATAGAAATTTCATATAATTGAATTTTTCTTATTTAAATTTTGATCAGAGTGTATGTGTCATTTACTAGGTTTAATAAAATTAGTTATATTCAAAATATAGATAACTAATGAAATATAGTTCTTCAATTTTCTATATGCATTTTAAAAATTTTAAATTCGAAATAATTATTAATTTGCTTCTTTCTAATTCACAAAAGCAACTTTATAAAACTTATTTTTTAAAAGCAATGATGAGTTTTTTTGGGTGAAAAAAAAAAAAAAAAGGAAATGACAACTAAAAATGAAGTAATAATAATATTCCCTCGTGCAACCAACCAAATTCACATGGTTACTGTACACTTTAATCTCGATCTCCTGAAAGCCAGTGTCGTATTAAACATTAATTATTGAAATTAGCTAATTAATTATCGAATTAATCGATCACCATTACAAAACAATGTTGTAGTAATCTTTAACTTTTGCTCGTCATTTAATTAAGACAACAAACAACAGTGGTCTTAATGTCTTTCTATTAATTTAATTGAGTAAAGATTAGAAAACAAAAACCTCACGCAACAGTGAAAGGTCGTTCCCAGTCCCTCTTATTCTTCTATGGCCAATTTTATTCTCAACGAATTATGTGGTAGATGATAAGAAAAAAAAAACTAATTAATTAATTATCAAAATAAAAGTAGAAATCATTACGTATTACGCAATATCGTTGAAGTTAATCCAAAAAAAGGTTCATAAATCATAGTTTTAGTCGTCTTTTTCATTGTTTGTTATTTTTCAAATATTAATTAATACAATAAGCAATTGTTTAGCCTTAATTCAGTTCTTTATTATAAAGCAAAAAAAAACAAATTAAATATTTGTTTAGAAACTAATCAAAATCAAAAAGTAGTGTTCACTTGGATTTACAAAGACAATAATAGCATTAAAGAGAGAGTAAACAACAATGCTCTTAAGATCCATCATACTTGTAAATAAGATTATAGAATATGAGAGATATTTAAAGTTTCCATAGTAGTTATGAAATGACCAAAACACAGAGATCTCAAAAGACAACAATGTCAAACTCGAGTTTCTCACCATGTTTGTTTCTAGTAAACTCGATCCTTATCTCTTAGACAGATGGGAAATACTTGTTGAGATTAAAAGGAAGAGAGTAAAACTCTTCACTTCTTGTGTCACCTTTGAATGATCTAAACTTGTCCCACCAATGCTTTCCTCTGTCTTTCCTTATCGAAGGATCTTTCTTGTGCAATGTGTTGTCTAAGAAGAAGGCGACACTGCCAGCAACAAAAGGCTCTGAGGAGAATGGAACATTCACCATATCGTTGAACTATCGAATAAGAGAACAAGAGTTTCATTAGCTCAGGCTACGCTAAAGTCGAATATTCGCTTTTGGATCAAAAGGTTATGATCAATGGAAGGAGAAGAAAAAACAGTAATGAGTAGGTTACTACATACCCAACGAGCACCGGTGTGGACTGGACCATATCCTTTGATTGCAGTGTACTCATTGAAGTATTGAGGAATGGACAAGCCAAGGAAGACAGAGAAGCCTAAGATGAACTTAGTTCTGAAGCTGTTTAAGTTGCAGAATTGAAGGAAACTTAAACCACCAGCTCCAACGTACGCGAAGAAGAGACAGTATAAAGCAGCAATGATAGGTGCAGGAATCGAAGCAAACACAGCTCCAAATTTGCCTGCATAATATGATGGATCTCATCAGTACATAAAAACATTTCAAACAACTTATTCTTTTGGTGAAATGAGTTTTTTCAACTTTAACTGACCGAGAATAGAGAAGAATATCATGAAGCCTGCAGCTATCTGGACAACCCTTCGACTCCCAACTCGTGTAAGAGCCAACAATCCAGCATTTTCTCTACACAACAGAGGAAATTATCACACTTTCATAACAAAGTATCTGGAGAAAATAGTCAAATTAGAACATATATCATCTCAGAGATGCTTACACAGAGACAGAGGAACCAGCACCAGTACCAAACAATCCTGATATCAGAATTGCAACTCCCTGATCCAAAAAATAGACCATAAATTATTTTGTGGATCGATATTTTTATGAAGCAACATTCTTATTTCAAGTTTAGCTGAGTTACCTGCCAGCCAACACCCCGGCTGAGAATTGAAGGTGGCAACATTGTTGCACTTGCATATCTTGAGACAGAAATAAAAGCACCAGTTGACTGTAAAAATCAGCCACAAAAGACAAAAAATGAGTAAACAGAATAACAGACATGATCAATCAATTTCTAAAGATTAAAACATAACACAGACCTCAACTAGAGCAACAAAAGAAGCCATCATCATTGCAAAAGCTTCACCAGCATCAAAGGACGGTGCACCCCACTGGAAAGGCCATGGAACTCTTATCCTGAGTAAAAAAGAGAACTAGTTTTAGCCATGTATCCAATGAGATAACATTTTCATAATCACATTTATCATTTGATGCTTTGTTTCTTCATGCTCATTTGCCCTGCTTAAACAGAAAATTTCTTGTAGAAATGCGATTCGGGAGCTGCAGCCACATATACCGAGCTGAGATGTAACCACTTACCATGGGGCAGCACCTATGATTCCAGCACGATCTGTTCGGCAGCTTGTTTGTGTAGTTGGTGCAGAACCATTATAGGCCCCACCAACTGTGAGAAGATGAGCATAGATCCACACAATCACAACCGCGAATATTACAGCAAATCGGTCAAACACATTTTTGCCTGATTTAATCACATGGGGCAAGTACTGCAACAGGAACATCAACACATGAAATCAGGCAACCGTTAGAATATACAAATTTGAATTTGCGAGCTATACAGGTTCAGTCAGGTTAGTAAGTTAAAAAGATAACCTGTGAAACGAATACTAGAATAAGAAGCTCAGGCAGCCCAATCTCTATGCATTTAGCAACCTGAAATGTAAAAGGGATATTAACAACTGAAAGCAAGAAGAGTTTCTCGTCTACTCAAAAAAATTGTTTAATAGCTCGTGTGAAGAAGCATCAAGAATAGACTTACCCCTGGGAAACCAAACTCATACAGCCCAAATCCAACGAGACCCACCAGTGGAACAGCTGAAATAGGACTCAAGAACCTGAAAACGATATACAAAAGAAACTTACATAACCTCGTTAATTTAATGCTGAAGACATGTTTGGAGATATAAAATGCTGTGTAAATTGACCAACCTAACAACATTACGCCAGAGTCCACTAAAACCAAGAATCATCTGCAGAGTTGAAGCAACAATCAAGGCTCCTTGGGTTGCCCTCATTATCCTTTCAAAGCGCTAACAAAAGCAATACAAACATGATACTTAGTTTTTATAATAGCAACAAGAAAGCACAAAATCCACATTTCACAAAAGGAAGTTAGCATACATCAATAGGGTTGGAGGTATCACTGAATCTGCCAGAGAGGAGTATAGATATAGTAGTTGGTACAAATGTGTAAGATGCTCCAATAACAGCAGGCAATCTAGTTCCAAAAAGTGTTTGTAGCAAAGTGTTAATGCCAGAAACAAAGAGAATAGTCTGGATCACCTTTGCCTTCTCTGCCTGAAATTATAAAAAAATCAAAATGATATTCAGTCAAAGACACCATTTCATTAGTCAAGTTAACTGTTAATAAGAGGACTTACATATCCACCTCCCATCTGAGGAACAAGAGCAGTAGGTATAAGGACTGTTGTGCCAAGCATCACAAGGTAATGTTGAAATCCAAGAAGAATAGCTTCAGCTGAAACACAAGCAAAAATGAAGAGCAAATGTAAGTCTCTGTGGAGATAAATACTCCAAAAGCTTAACAACTTAAACATATGAAAGAGATGATGAAGATTTGCTACTCTTAGAATCCTAAACAGTGCTAATAATAGAAGGAAACAACAAATTTTTGCCATAGATGTATATATTAGGAGAAACAAGAAGGTCTTAATAAGTAAAAGAAGAGTGAGACTTAGGTCAACAGATAATTCAGAAGAAGTAAACGGAAACCTAACATTTTACACACACCGACAAAAATAGATAAAAGGTTTAAAGTTGGAATCTAAAAGAAGAAGAAGAAGCTAACGCCAAGGAGGAGGACTGGTGATGCAATAAGAAATGAAAGGAAGTTGATCTTTAGGAGGATGAGGTTGAGGTTCATCTGCTTTTGGTGCTGGTGCTCCACCTCCCGCCATGTTTTTTTTCTTTGTTTATCTATCTGTTAACAAAAATCATCAGAGAGCTTAACTTAAAAAAGTACGATAAACAATGAACACGAAAAAAACACAGATCGGGGAATCTAGCAGAAAAATTTATAATAAATGTGTAAGCAAAGCAAGAATCAATTGAAAAAAATAGACAAATCGGAAAAAGAAAGAGTGGTGAGTGATAAACTCACAGCAGTGGCAGCTTCTGAGAAGAAGAAGACGAATGAAGAAAAAGAGAGAGATGCCAGTAACAAACCAGTGATTCAGAGTAATGAGAGAGAGAGAGAGTGAGGTTAAATTAGGTACAAAAGGTAAAGCCACACATACACAGACACACACAGAGATATAAAGATGGAGAACAAATAAAAACAACTTTATTTTCTACAAAACTCAAGGTGAAAATAAATAAATTAATTTTTGAAATTAAAAAATCATTTAAATATTGTTTTTGTTAGCAATTATTAATCATCATGTTCCATCTTTACCGCAATTAATGAATCATTTATTAAAATGAACCATTTTGTTGTCACAATAAAACCAGTCAGATTTTTACATAAATGTAAAAAAATTTAGCTAAATAATTTACTCTTGTTGAATTGTTTTTTTTTAGTAACAATGAATTTTTAAAATTAGCAAGAGAGCGGTGCTGAAAAATGCGCCGTCTGATTTGTTTAATAAATCAATAAATAAAATATGAATAGTTTTGAAAGAATTGAGATGGAGTTATTGATTGAATAATGAATAAAGTAAAAAGAGATGTGAACAAAGGAAGAGACGAGAGGAATCTTTTCTTCTTTAAAGTATTTGCATTTTGAAAAAGTCCTTTTTCTTACTAACCATAAAGTTATTATTAAGGCTTTGAAACAAAATATGTGAAATAATAATTTAAATACGTATAACCTTTTATAATTCGGTTGTTGAAATTTTCCATAATAATAATTCTTGCATCACTTTTTATAATTTCTTTGTGTCGGGTTAATTATAGTTAACGAAATCAAATAAATTTCTTATAGTAAATACATTTTTTACCCAATGAGATAAAATAGAATCCCAAGTGATTTCTATTGACACTGATGTTATTATTCTTTGTAGGCATCACTTTGATTTTATATTAATAATACTTTAAAATAGAGAATATGATTATTAATATGCAAATTGTATACAACTTTATATGTATGCAACTATGCATAATTACTAACGTTAAAAGAAAACACATAAAAGATAAATGTCACGTCCATCTTTTCTTGTATCCCTGTGAATAGTGATCCAGATCAGATATAAAGCTATCTAACAAAACAAATTTATACTAATACTTTAACTTTTAATAAATATTAGTGGGAGATTATATACTGGACCAGTGGCTGCTATAACTCAAAATTTAATATCATTTAACAAATTTTATAAATAATTGCCAATAATTGTAATATTTTCCATTATTTATTTTAAGATACATACTATATATATGAACTAAAGACCATATAGAAACAGCCATGTTTAAATTGATAGTTTTCACATTATAGACGGACAACTACAAGTGTTGCAACATTATTACCTGTTTTTTCCTAAAATATCTTCTCAAAATAATTGTCTTTCTAACAAAAGATATTAAAAAACTCATGCATGTTTTGTTGAATCGATCTCTTCAAATTTTATTGAAGGTCTTTACACACATTATTCATGATAGACTTTAAGGCAACACACAACACTGCAATATATTATTTACGTCAGTCATATATATATATGATTAAGTTTGAATTATTCGACACGTGGAAATGAAGAATTCGTAATTAATTGATTGTTAGGTAGCTTAATTGTTTCAAGGAATTTTAGCACGTGATTGAGAATGTGACAATGCTTGAAACATTGTACAAGTATAGTGATTAAACCACTGATTAGTGAAATAAGTCTTTTAGTATTTGTGAGAGCGAAGTTTCATAGTATTTTTTTTTTTTTTTAAATACCGATAATGACCATATAATCATTGAGATTGGAGACTCACAAGTTGATTACGACGCAATATTCTGTAAATTTAGTATTTGTTGCTATTATTACTTTTGATTCGAAAATAATGTCAACTAAATTATTGTAGTCCTACGAATAAGAGTATTATTGACTCGTTATTGTAACTATGAACCCAGTCAAACCGGCCTAAAAAGTGTGAAATATAATTAATTATGAAAAAACATAGCGGTATAAAAAATGGATGAAATAGATAGAAATTAATTAATTAATTAAAAAAATGGGGACTGTGGAGACTGGAGCACATGGGGACTATGGGAGAGGAGAAAAGCCTTAATGGCTTACTTTTGGGAATTGCACAAAACACAACTCTCTCATGTGCCTTTTTCACTTTTACCCCATAATTTTTTGAGTGTTACAATTTCATCCAAATTAATGGCTAACAACACACATGATCAGATTTGGTTGATAACAAAGTAACGAACGTTTTCAATGTTAAATTCCATCGTAATTATCGCAAGTTTTATGTACATTTTAGTTCCTAAAAATATTATTTTATTTTTTGAATAAAGCAATGACATGGTTGTAACCTGTAAAGTATTAAAATTTTGTCAATGGTAAAAAAGGTTAAAAAGTGTTACTTTTCTTAACACGCGTTGATAGTTCCACGACACTTTTTACGAGCGAGTTTAGCTTTGTAATTTTATTTTAGTAAACTTTTTAGCTTTTTATTTATAAATAGAGTAATTGTAGTAAGGAATTGTCAATTTAAAATTGATGAAGAAAAAGAAAGGTTTGGGCCTTATGGTTGGTTTTAGAGTAACGAGCCTTGCTCTTGTCTTTATCTATTCCCAAGACCAATTAAAAGTTGAATTGTAACTCCGATCTCACCAACTTTAAATAAATAAGTAATCATATATTTATGACGTGATGTGTAAGTCTCGCATAGTTTGTTATCTTTCAAGTTTCAAGCTTTGTCCGGTTTCTACATAATTTTTCTTTTTTACTAACGAAACGGTCCTCAAGTTATAAAATATTCTTTTATTTGCCACCAAAAAAGTAACTTTCACGAAAAAAAACAAAAGAAGAAAAGTTGCTTTGTCGGGATAAAGCAAAAGAAGGGAAACTAACAGAAAGAGAGGTACATTTCATTTGGGCCGGGTTAGGCCCAAATTTGCTTTAACCGCCTCTCGAGCCCATTGAAATCTGTTCAGTGGTTAATCTAACATAGCAGAAATTAGTTGTGTAATTTTTAGTCAATCTAAAACTTGTAATAATAGTTTTATTTACTCAAAATAGAAAGAAGTAGTTTGAAGACTGTTGTTAAACAATCTCTTAGAATATAGAAACTTTGACTTACTCAACCTCCAAAGTCCTAATCATATGATTTTGTAACTTAATCAATCGTGAAATCATTACATTATAAACTAAAACCTTTATTTGTCGGGATGAAGCTGGCAACATTGGAAACTGCTGTCTCAAAACCGTGAAATGATCTGCTTCAAACTGAAGACAGTGTCATTATAACCAAACGAAATTGCTTGTGACTAATATAATATAGAAGAATCTTATGTAAAAAAGTTTAATGTCTATGTCAAGAGAGACAAAGTTTAGTAACTTGTACTTGAAAGACAGTGTGATTTGACACTAGACAATGTAACGACAAGAATAAGATATCACATTTAAAAAGAATTTGCTATAGTAGGGTAGACCAAATCGAACCGGATATAGCCGGGTCAATTCACAATGTTTATTTGATAATAAAATCTAGTATAATAGAAGGAAGAAATAAAACGAAACTGAAATCAAAATACGCCTAGAAACATGGTTTTGATTATGATATTTGAAAGTCAAAAGAGCTATTAACAAGGGAAGGCCCAAACTAAAACACCCGTCACCATAACCCATAATCTCTGCCACTCTTTATGTCAGTCACCTGTATAAAACAAAACTAATAAATATTAAATTAAAAATGCTACCCGAAACTCTTGCCCGATCTGCCCGACTTTTTTCTATTGAAGTTTCCCCTTTTATCCCTTCTTTCTCTTCTTCGATTTTTTTTTGTGCTTTCTCACGATTTATGTAAATTCCTGGATCGACAAAATAAGGAAGCTTTCGATTTGTGTTTTGGTCTCGTCGCTCTCTACAAAGATTTAACCTTGTTGATTGTTCGTGCATCTTTGTGGTTTGTTTGGATCGGGTTATTCGAAAACAAAATCACAAACCCTAGGAATCTTGGCGGAATTAGGGTTTCTCTTTGGGGAATTAATGGTGAAGAAATTTTGAAAGAGGATTGTGTAAATTTAATGGAGAAAATGAAAGAAGGCTATGCATGGGAAGGTTTATGGTGAGGAGAGGAAGAAGAAAGGTCATCGTCGTCGGCTTATGTTTAGTGCTCCTTCGCGTGTAATTACAAGCGTCGACGCTTCTTGTTATTCGTCTATTTCTATCTCTTCATCTACTTCGTTTTCTAAGGTATTGTCATATCTAAATGACACATCTTTGCTTTTTGGGTGTGTTCAATTCGATCGATTGAATAATTTGTTCTGTACTTGGTTTCCTTCTTTGTAGGACGGACGCAAAATAAGTGTTGGTGACTGTGCTCTGTTTAAACCACCACAGGATTCCCCACCTTTCATTGGTTTGATCCGTTTTCTCATTACTGAGAAAGAAGATAATAAGTTAAAGCTGCGTGTTAATTGGCTTTATCGACCTGTGGAATTGAAACTTGGCAAAGGCATCCTTTTGGACGCTCAGCCAAACGAAATCTTTTATTCCTTTCACGAGGATGAGATTCCAGCTGCATCCTTATTACATCCGTGTAAAGTTACATTTCTTCCTAAAGGCTTTGAATTGCCATCTGGAATTTCTTCGTTTGTATGTTGGAGAGTTTATGATGTTATGAATCAATGCATTTGGTGGCTCACTGATCAAGACTATATCGATGTAAGAATGACTACTTATGTTTTGTATTAATCTATTTCTCTTTGTGTGTGTTAATATATTTTTGTTCTTCTGCAGAAACGGCAACAAGAAGTAGATAAGTTATTGTGTAAGACTCGTTCTAAGATGGATACAACATTACAACAGGGTGATCGTTCTCCTAGGTCAATGAATAGTCCGACAACATCCCAAGTGAAAGCTGGAACAGATGGCATGCAGAACAATAGCTCCTTTTCTTCACAGGGTAAGGGAAGGAAGAGAGAGCGTGCTGATCAAGGTTCCGAATCTGTTAAACGAGAACGTCCTAGTCGGATTGGTGATAGCGGTTCTGCTTTCCTAAGAACAGAAAGCAGTTTGGAAACTGAGATTGCAAAAATTACGGAAAAAGGCGGATTAGTTGACTCTCAAGGTGTTGAGAGATTGGTGTACCTTATGCGTCCTGAGAAGAATGAGAAGAAAATAGACTTGATTGGCCGATCAATTCTGGCAGGTGTCATAGCAGCAACAGACAAGTTTGATTGTCTCAGTCGTTTTGTCCTGCTCAAGGGATTACCTGTTTTTGATGGGTGGCTACAGGAAATTCATAGAGGGAAATTTGGTGATGCGAGCAGTCCCAAAGAAAATGAAAGATCTGTGGACGATTTTCTCCTGATCTTACTTCGTGCTCTTGACAAGCTACCTGTGAATCTCAATGCTCTTCAGACTTGTAACATTGGAAAGTCTGTTAATCATTTGCGATCACATAAGAACTTGGAAATCGGAAAAAAGGCAAGGAGCTTGGTTGATACATGGAAGAAACGTGTTGAGGCAGAAATGGATGCAAAGTCTGGATCTCGTCAGTCTGATGCAACCAAGGCGTCAGCATCACATCTTCATCCTTCTAAGTCTGTGTCTGCCAAAATACCGTCAGAGAACAGCGTGAAGTCTGCAACCACATCTCCAAGTTCTACTAGATCCGCCCCGTCACCTGGAACAGTTGTTACTGATGTTAATGATGGGCATCAAAGAAATACTGGTGCACTTCACAGAGACGTTGGGCTAAGCCGAAGCTCCTCATCGCAAAAAAATTTAACTTCTGAGAAAGTGTCTCAGTCAACTCCGCCACCTGAAAAGACTCTTGACGTGCCTATGGCTGAAGGTTACAGTAATAATAAGTTGATTGTTAAACTGCCAAAACGTGGTCGCAGTCCGGCTCAGAGTGTTAGTGGAGGTTCT